>CM072512.1:85883946-86121446 GCA_036898135.1 Oncomelania hupensis | reverse complement strand
CCAGTCCATTCTCGAATTTTGTCCGTCCACCTCTGTTTCTGTCTCCCTCTTCTTCTGTCTCCTTGCACTGTGCCTTGCAGGATGGTCTTTGCAAGGCCTGATGTTACTACTACTACTGCTACTACTACTACTACTACTACTACTACTACTACTACTACTACTACTACTACTACTACTACCACCACCTCCACCTCCACCTCCACCACCAACATCACCACTACTGCATGATGATGATGATGAATGAATGAATGAATGAATGAATGAATGCTTTTGTCAGGGTATTAATTATGTTGTCTATTTCTTTTGTTTCAGGTGAGTACAAAGTAACAATAACCCCACAGACTTGTTAAGTTGTTACCGATGCCTGATTAATCTTCCACATCAACGGACTGCACGCTTAAATTAAGGTACTGGAAACATCCGCCCGTCTGTCTTTTGTAATGTACATCAATTTCTTCACGCGCACTCTCAGATCACGTACTTAGCATTGATTTTTACACAATATTCATAACCGAACCACCCAGCGTAACTGAAACTCACCGGGTACATATTAATGGAGAATTAGAACGTAAGCCTTGGCAGGTCTCAGCTACGTAGTGTGAATATCTGGTTAACTCAGTATTATGGTGGGTGACTGCATTGTCAAACACGCACATGAATATACATATTAATATGTATAGGGCGTTGGACGATGCGCCTGAAGCATCAATTTGGCATCTTGGGCGTCATGAGGTAGATCCTGTTTTAGCCAGCGCCTTGAGCAGCTCTCGAGCTGGTAAAACGCTATATAAAATACTTGAATTAATACACCGTGACTCGCACATCCGTCCACATTATTTCATACTCAAAGGGTCATAATTATATACTTCACACTTCCGTGAGTGTCACGTGTTCAGGACATATTACTTTGCCTATTAAATATTTAATTACTTCTGTGATTCACTGTAATAAATTTACATTTAGCCGACATGAGCGATTTCCCGATCGCGGAAATTGTCTACCACAATTTGCACTTCAGTCAAAGGCATTTTGTTTGAAATCAGAAAATATTTTATATTGAATTTTATTGCTTTGCCTTGCCTTGCATTATTTGCTTTGTATTGTATTGTATCTCTCTGTGGGTTCGGGCACTGAATAGAATAGACCCAACGTTTCCAGGCGTACCGTAAGAGGCGACTTACAGGGGTGATGTCAACACGGCATCACTGGGCATCATTAGGCGAAAGTCTTCCACACAGAAGTCATCAGCCAGGGCGGATGAACCTCACGTTACTACAGGTTCAATGACCACATGCTCGGGGCCAAGGCGGCCCACACTGTACTCGTGGATTTCGGCTGTGGCTAACAGCCTGGAAAGGATGGGGCCCCGCCAGATCTTTCTTGCCCAAGGCACACCGTATGATGAAACGAACCACTCACTCCATACCTAATCGGTCGTCCCCCGGGTATCTAAGAACCGCGCCTTCCATTGGCCCCAAGGATGGAGGTGATAAGTGGGTTATTGATGGACACCTTAGCTAGATCCGCACGAGAGGCAACATCGTTATAGGAACCTGGAATTTCAAGACCCTAACTGCGAAAGGAAAATTAGAAGAACTGACCCACGAGCTGGATCACTATCGATGGAACATTTTAGGTTTCAGCGAACTGAGTTGGAAAGGCCTAGGTAAAACAAGGACTGACAGAGTCCACAAGGTTATTCCAGCGGGAGAGATTACAGGCACGAACATGGCGTTGTACTCTTGGTCCACAAAGACATCCTAGCCACTGTAATGGTTAGCCGCCCAGTCTCCAGTAGACTCATTACCATCCGTCTGAGAGCAGCCCCTTTCAACATTACCATCATCTAGGCCATATGCCCCAACATCAGACTATGGCGACAGCGAAGTCGAAGGATTTCTATTAACATCTGCAAGCTGTCCTTGACCAAGTGCCGAGGAAGGACATAGTCGTAGAGCAAGGCGATTGGAATACCAAGTTTGGTCAAGATCCGTACTTCATAGCCGTGCGAGAGCTAGTGTGTCAGTAAATCTTTTACCATTTTCTCCCTATCTCTATAACCCTATCCGCACACAGACCGGGCTAAACATATACTGTATTAAGATTAGTCATAGGGTGATTATACTAACCGATTTCCGCAGACGAAAGACGAGTGGGTAATAGCATTCCTTTGTTCAGAGCCCAGCAACAATAGACCCACCGTCACACACCCAGCACATCACCAACGACGAAACCCGACAGACCATCACACAAGCCATTGGACAACACGATTGACATGCTCACAGTGGTGAAGAAACTGAAACTCCGATGGTGTGGCCACGTCACCAGAGCATCAGGCCTTGCAAAGATCATTCTGCAAGGCACGGTGCAAGGAGGCAGAAGAATAGGGATACAGAAAAAGAGGTGGGAGGACAACATTCGAGAATGGACTTACTTGACACTGAGTGAAGCCATGAGAATTGCTGAGGACAGAGAAAGATGGAGTACGCTGGTTAAACGATCATCAACGACTTTCGAGTTATACTACGAGATAGAAAAGGATAGCTATTGTATTGTATTGTATTTCTATGGTACGGTTCAAACAAGAGCGGTCGTATATTGTTTTCGTTTAGTTTGGCCCCTTTTCATAATCCCATGCTAACTATTGTGCTTTTCGCATTACAACTGTTCTGACATTAAACTACCGATAAAAGCAACGGACCTTCCGAAAGTACTTATTCAGTTCAGTACCTTTATCGGACAGTACATGAAAATGTAGACCTGTATTGCGAGCATATTTTTATACCACCTCTAATCGTAGTGTATGGGGCTATACAAACCTAAATTGGTTTGGTTTATGATCATCGTGTGACCTTGATATTGATCCTTATGAAGCTGGTTTCAAGCGTTAATGGAGCAGAGCTGAAAAGATGTTCAACAACAACACCAACAACAACCACGCACGCACGCACACACGCACGCACACACCCACACACCCACACACACAGCTCCGACTATTGCGGATATTTAGTGTCTTTTATACTGATGCCATCATTGTCACTGTCAGCTGGCGTTCGTCGTCAACTGTGAACTTACAGTGATCTTTAGTTAGATTTTTTTGTGTCAGATTCTCATAAACCCTCGCAACTCTTTGACCTTGTAATAATCACAACGATATTGAGAGAACATAACGCTAATATGAAACCCTACAAATTATTCAGGGGTCAGCTCGTTACTCCCCCGTATCACTACTCCCCCGGCTCGATTCTCCCCCAGATCGTTATTTTAATTGTGCAGCGCCGTCTCGTTCTGATGCAGCTATTGTTCAGTTGTTAAAACAACACACGAAATAACGGTTTAATCGATTAAAATATGCTCTGATGTCTGAGCTATGGGGTGTGGTTCGGAGTTACTAAGTAGCGTTGTATGCTGCAACTTTCTTTAGTATATGACCCATATACAGCAGTGTGCATATTAGTATTTTATACTATTTTCCGCGCTTGGATTTGAATAGTGGCCAATGTGAGTGAGCTTCACGCAATGGACAAATCCGATGAATGTTAACCATGACAGCTGCCAGTGACAAGGCGGGAAATTAATAGCATTAATCATCACCGCCACTCATTGCTTTGATGTGTCTGAAATGAAAGCGTCGATGTGACAAACGTTCCTTATAGATACAGTAATTTAGATTTAGCGTGTAGAAAAACAGTATTCGAGGAATAGTTGCTTATTTAAATACTTCCGCTATAGCCTAGCTTATAGGGGAGAGAGAAAGAGAGAGACAGACAGACAGACAGACAGACACACACACACACGACAATAGAAAGACAGACAACATGGTCAGAGAGTGAGAACGCACATGTTGAAATGAAACTTAAGGGCCTATCTTAATTGGAAGGTTCGTGGATAGTTCGGGAAGGTTCACAAACTGTTTTTCGAGGTTCTCACATCCCGAACCTAGATTCTTAAACCTTTTTTTGTGCAAACGGTTCAGCAACCTCAAAAAAAATATTTCGAACCTCTAGGAACCTTCCAATTAAGATATGCCAGAAGAGGAAGGAAGAGAAGAGAAAGAGAAGAATATAATAATGGGCTAATTTGTCAATGTTGCTGAACCTTTTGGACACACAAAAAAAGGTTCAGGAACATAGGTCGGAATCTGAGAACTTCGAAACGAAGTTTTGGAACCTCCACGAAACTTCTACGAACCTTCTAATTAAGACATGCCTTAAGACAAAACGAAGTAAATGAGCAGTTGTGTATATTGCATAAAAATAATACTTGTTCGCTGACGTGGTTTGCAATTTGCATTTCGTTGTCGTAAAAAAAAAACTTAAAAAAAAACAGGTTGTTACAGATGACACATTTTGCTTGATAGGTGTGATTTATTTGTTATCTTAGTTAAAACTTCAGCAACAGCAGTAAAATTGCGTTTTGTGGTTCAGGACCCAGTAGGTGTCAACCATAATATGCGCTTTCCAGCTCCTTTCCTTTGTTTTGTTTATGATTTTTTTGCTGCTGCTGATGATGATGATGATGAAGATATTGAAGAAGAAAGGGAGGAGGAAGTCGAAGAAGAAGAAGCTGCTACTACTGCTGCTGCTGCTGATGATGATGATCATCATCATGATCATGATGAAAATGGTGATAATGGTGATGGCGATGATATCAGTTATTATTTTTTTTAATAAACTGAGACATGTCCATTAAAACATAAAAGTTCGTATTTGATTAATTACACCACCGTTGGTAGTTTTATTTTGATGAAATACTGTCAGATGACATTGGTCTGATGAATACTATTCAATATCAGCATTACTTGTTCCAAATACCTATTATTTAAGACGTTGGAGGATAATGATTTGCAATCGATATCCAACAATCAGTAATTAATTTTGATTACACATAATGGTTGATTTCAGTGTCTGAGTCATGTTATTAATTATGACTTGGAGGTCAGTCAATATACCGAATGTTACATTGATTGCTTTACAATTACGTACCAATTTGAAGTACTATTTTTTCGCTTCTTTAGGGTTTAGTATATACTTTGTGAAATAATAATTATTTTATACAATATTATAATTTATCGAGTGAATATACAGTATTTTTCCCATTATTTGAAGCCTTACTGAATAAGTACTTATGTAGAATTCAGTATAGGAACAATAATTAAACACAGCCTTAGTAGTAGTAGTAGTAGTAGTAGTAGTAGTAGTAGTAGTAGTAGTAGTAGTAGTAGTAGTAGCAGTGAGTATCATTCTAAATTATTATTATTATTATTATTTGTATTACTACTACTACTACTACTACTACTACTACAACTACTACCACTTTTTTTTAAATTATTAAACAACCATTGATGGTGTTGTTTAATACGAAGCAGTGATTAATGTTGAGCCTTATAGTTTAGATTAGCACAGGCTTAGTTTCACTACAGTGAGTAGAGATATGTTAATACCGTTAAGTCTTATCCGATCAATAGGAAGGTTTATGGAGCAGTGCTTTGAACAGCGAGAAAGCAAACAGACCCAGGCGTGACAGGCCTGTCCTTGGTAGAGATTACTGCAGAGGCACGTGGCTGTAGACTAGAGGCCAACCGTTTACCTTTAACACGCCACTCTTCGACCCAGTGATAAAACGATCTTAATAACCGCACCAGCGTGAGAGCTTCAAGTGGTTTGCGGTCGTTTTGTCATTTCCCACTTGTTTTCTTTCACATTGGGGGTGGAGTGGTGGTGGTGATGGGGAAAGTGGAGTAAGGGAGAGGTAAGGGAGGGCTGAGAATTTTAACTTTTTTTTTTTGGAGGGGGGAGGGGGAGGGGGAACGAAATGATCTCTGCCACGTACCAAACCTTACTTTCACCGCGTTTACCTAGTTCTTTTGATGTAGGTAGAGTCTTAACATTACAAACTGTAGAATGGCTCAGTATGCAGTGATGTAGGTAGATAAAGCGTATCTTTTCACATCTTATCAGATGTTAAGTGACTTATCTTTGCTTGAAAAGCATGTGAAGTCCACTGGCATGCACCAAACCATTATAATCACCCATGTGTGTATTTCGTTTTAACGCGTAGATAGATGACTTGACCTTGTATTCAAAAGGAAACAGGTGAAGGATTCAAAAGAAATCGTATGAAACCTAATACTTTTCGTGCATTCTTTTAAGTGCTAATTCAGTAAGATAGAGCTATTCGGTTTTTTTTTTGTCCTACCGTGAGCGTAGTAAAAAGAGTAAATTTAGTTTTTAAGAAAAGTAATGATGAGGTAAAACGAATATATAACAGACTGTATATTTGAAAAGGTTATCAATATATCACTATAATTAAAACTCAAAATTATTTGTCTCTTCACTAACAGCCTTCAGAGAACAGGCTGGTTCCATGAACAATAGTGTGCTAAGCGCCGTCTGTATGTGTGGTCAGTAGGTTTGACTAATTACATTGTCGCAGACCGAGGCTTGTATGTCATCGTTATTAAAAATTCATTGCGTAAGCGGACCCTGAGCTCAAGAGATCAAGCCACACATTCACTACAGAGAGAAAGTATTATCGATGCACTGAGTAGGGTAGACCAAGTCAAACAATGGAACGAGAGGTAAATGCTTTGCTAACAAGGATCATTGCACTATACATCACTGAATATGACCCTTCAGATTACAATCACGACACTACGAAACAAATTTGCCGTTGAGCCATGCCAAAGCTGTGTGTTGTGATGGTCATTAAATGCGACCACGTTATTTATTCACGCCCGCCACCCTCTCTCCACCCTCCGCACCCTCCCTTAAAACAATGTTTGCTGTAGGTATTGTAAGATGATAATGACCCGTTTTAAGACTGTCGTCACCTGTGCCTTCTAGTCCATTTGACAAGATGCCTACGGCAGTAAGAAGCTTCATTTTCACCCCATTCGAGTTGGTAAAAGCTTTTAAGACTATATCTTGTCAAACAAAGGGAAATGGTTAATTTGCCAAACTATATAAAAACAAGAAATGTGCTTTTAATGTTTTAAACTATCGATATTACATACGTAGACCGATGTTGTGTGTATTAAAAAAGAAAGTTAAAGTTCTCCAGTCTGTCTGGACTGATCTCATCAGAATGCTTTTTTTCTGTTTACTGTTGGTGCCCAGTCATTTTGTTGGAATATCTAATAAGGGTTGAGAGAGAAAAAAAAGAGACAGAGACAGTGAGACAGACAGACAAACAGACACACTGACACGCAGACGGTCAAGCAAATTGCTTGTTATAACCAAGCTAAGGTAATTTAAAATGTTGCTTTTCATAAGCTTGTGGTTTGTTTACTAATCCAAGGAAACGATGTCTTCCTATGTGCATAGTATATAGTAAAGAGTAGTAAGCTTATGCTTTCCTTAGTAAATAATTATAAAGACGACTACAGTCAACCCCCGGCCCTAGCGACCAAGCCACGGTAAAGTCAACATTATTAACTAACTTTAAAATGGATCTGAACCTTTCATCAGAAGGCGAAGAAATAAAATGTCTCGTTGACGCTTAAAGACGACTATAAATCTGCTTACACGTGACAGTCGAAAACATAAAATGTCTCGTTGACTCTTAAAGCCGACTATAAATCTGCTTATACAGTCATATCATACATATTTTTTGTGTCGGATAATTTTTGGCGATCTTTGAGTCTGAACCTCGATGTCTCAGCTCGATGACTTACACTCGTGTGTTTTGGGAGGCGATTCATTTTAGTCCATTTTTCTGCCACGATCAGCGAAAGAGACAGAGCTGCACACTTTTTATACGTTTATCGGATAGCTTTCACTGTATTAATATACCTTTATGATCGTTCTATTTAGTATAAATGTTTTGAAGAAGAAAAAATTCGTCAGACTCTCTTTAACTGAAGCTGCCTTGCCTAAGTTTGTTTTTAATCAAACCGCAGTGGGATGAGAAACGTGTCAAGTGTCTTAATCGTCGACACCGCGCTACATCATCGTCAGCTAAGCCCCATCCGCCAGTCCTGACATTGACAAGTTGCTGGCACCTCTTCAACATTGACACCTTGGGGGCGTTCCTTCAATGCAATCTCGCATACATGTATAAATAAGTACGCACACGCGTGTTCACGCACATGTATGAAAACACGCACATAGGGAAGGTACGTAAAAAGGCCTTTTCAGACGTGAACATGTTTTGTTGCAGGCAAAGGTATGTTGCCCGCAATGTGACTTTGACTGCATAGTAACAAAGTGGCTTCAGTTGTTTCCGATAAAAAAACATGAGCTAGCTGCAGCAGCAGCTACTGTTGCCCTTGTTCTTATTACGCGCTAAAACAGCAAGGTTTTATTCACAAACCGTCACTAATTCAAAAAGACTACAGCAACAATTATTTCAAAGAAAATAGGAGTTAAAAGAGTAAATGGTCCGACTGAATCAGCAAATGAAAGTGGTATTGTTTTTAATTGGCTGCCTAATGTGGACGCTTTGCATCCGAACATTCTGATTGGTCACAGCGGACACATCTTGTGTAGCGCGCAAAATAAAATAGGAATTGTGCTATCGAGGCAAAGGTTTGCGCCAACCCTGGATTCGAACCAGGTACCTTTCGGTTACTAATCAGCCGCCATTGTTGCCATTGGACAACATGATGACATGCTCACAGTGGTGAAGAAACGGAAACTCCGATGGTATGGCCACGTCCACAGAGCATCAGGCCTTGCAAAAAAAAAAAACATCCTGCAAGGCACAGTGCAAGGAGGCAGAAGAAGAGGGAGACCGAAAAAGAGGTGGGAAGATAACATTCGAGAATTTGTTTGACACTGAACGAAGCCATGAGCGTTGCTGATGACAGAGAACGATGAAGTACGCTGGTTAAACGATCATCTATGGGTGCCCCAACGACCTTTGAGTTACGGGATAGGATAGGATAGGATAGGGAAGGTTTGCGCGTAAGGGTCAAAATGAGTTCCAATGTGGTCACGTTGGGGTCCGCGACAACCATGTCCTTAGCCTGACGAAACATGTTCACGTCAGAATGGCCCACAAATGACCCGTGCGTGCATACACAATGCACAACTCAACACCACGCCATTCACAGGCGCACACAAACACACACGTTGGTTTATAGTATACTCGTACTAGGGCACAACACCGACCGTGGACTCGGGTTAAGAAAAGAGAGGAGGTGAAACTTATTATTTTCCATAAACACTGGTAACATCCTGCTCCTCACCTGTTTTATGAAGGATCTGATGATGAGGTTAGTTAAAGAGGACGATTATGACAACGACGATAATAATGACGACGATGATGGAGATGACGACGACGACGATGATGATGATTATGGTGATGATGATGATGATGATGATGAGGAGGAGGAGGAGGAGGAGGAGGAGGAGGGGGAGGAAAAAAAGAAATAGGAGAAATAGGAGGGGAAGTAAAAATATTAGGAAGAGGATGAAGAGTCACGTTGGCAAATGCATTACCAACTATACCGGAAATGGGCATGTCATCCGAGGTTATATTTATCTTTTTCGTTTTTACCCTTCTTTTTTTTTTAAACATTAATTATGATTTATTTGATGGTAATGTTTAGAGCGGGACTGAAGTTCACCGCTGAAGTAGATAGAGGGAGACGACAAGAAGGGATTAGAGAGAAGAGGAAGGAGGAGGAAGAAGATGGAGACCCGAGAAGAAGATAAAGTAGAAACGGGGATGTAATAGAAGGGGTAAAAAGAAGAAGAAGAAGGCAACGAAAACAACCACAACAACAATAACCAAAGAAACCAAAAACAACAACAACAACAACAAATCGGGATGAGCAGAAGGAAAAGGAAAAAGTGATGATGATGATGATGATGATGATGATGATGATGATGATGATGATGATGATGATGATGATGATGATGATGATGATGATGATGATGATGATGGAGGTTGGTGATGGTGGTGATAAGCAGTGTCTTTGAATTCCTGCTGTGGATGCATTTGTGCATCCGTTGAAACACACTGCGCATCTGAAGTAGCCGAGGCGTTCATTCGCCTCTCCACTAAGACTCGGGTGGAGCCGGGTACCTCAGTTGGTAGGGCGGCATTCTAGTAACAGAAAGGTACCTGGTTCGAATCCAGGATTGTCCAACGCGTAACCATATTATTTTTCCCTCGACCATCATCAACTGGTTCGTTAGTGTCAGAATAATGTGTGACTATAATCTACAATTAACCTTTATTAACCTCGGGCAAGTCTCAGCTGCTCAGCGTGCCGTTGAAATAGATCGATTGAGTTCTTTATATGGAGTCCACCACACCACGCTACACTACTACACGTTTCCATAGCTTACAAGTAATAAATATATTCTCCCGTTTAATTTTTTCAAGCATCCTTACAACCCAATAAACGTTTCGTTATGACTGACAACAAGAATAGGATTTACTGCTTGACGAATAACAACCTGCTGTGTCAGCACTTTTTCGTTTTTTTAAAGCGAAGTACTTTATTATTTATTATTTACTTTAATGTAAAGCGAGTGCACGTAATTTATGGTTTGTCGTATATGAGTCACATGCTATATATGCTATCTTTAACGTCATTGGAATTTCTTTTGCCTGATCAGTGACGTGGAATTCTTTTGACTGCTTGAGCAGTTGAGCGAATAGATTTTTGTTTCGGGCGGGAAGGAATTGTGAAATGGAGAGGAATTGTGTGATGGGTAGGGGGGAGAGGGGGCGCAGGACTGGCCTCAGTTTCTAAATGAGACAGAGACGAACTGCTTTCTAAAGAAAAGTATTGATGCTTCAGTATAGTAAGTAATTTAGGCGGGCTTCTGTAATCACCAAGCGAACGTATTGGTTTTCTTTTTTTTCTTTTTTAAAAATTACATATTACGGAAAGGTCAGTGGATGAGTGGTGTCGACCATTGCTAATGGATCGCTTTAAAGCTGAATGATAAATTGCAGATCAACGGTTTAGGAAGAAAAAAAAATTTCCTCAGTTAAACTGCATTTTCCTTTGGAGTTCCATATTATTTTGTTTTGCTTGTATAGCTGGCTGGGTATCTAGCCTAAAAGCCTGCGTGCCACTCAGCACATATATTGCGTGATCCCATAAAGATTTTTTTTAAATATAGAAGACGTAAAGGCAACTAAGTTATGCCACAATGTAGTATTATTATGGGGTGTCGACTATGGCCTACTTGATCCACTCAGCATGTCTTATCGTGTTGCAATGTTTGCTGCTGATGAGATCCCCGTCTTCAAGGTGTCATCCCGCTAGTAGGTCTAATCTCCCTTGATCTTTTAGCACATCCAGCGAGGCTTTAATATCAATTAAAAACAGCTGCTGGTCGCGTTTCGTTTCGAGTTTAAATGGTATGCACTTTACAGAGCTCTACTAGTTTAAATGGATTTTACGGTTTACATCCTGTTAAGGTTACATACTCGTTAAAAGCCTGTATGTGGGTTGCGAGTTACATTAGGTTACTTTGGTTCTCATATTGATGATGTTGGAGGAATCGTATTATGTTCTTGGATTTATAATGACCGTAGATATCGTCGTCGTTGTCGTTGTCGTCTTCATCATCGTCATCATTATCATCATCATCATCACGACCAGCACCACACCCACATCACAGCATGCACCACCACCAACAGCAGGAACATTATTACCATTACAGAACGTAATCATAGGTGTCATATTAGTTCTGGCGCGTGCTCGTTGCTGAGCAAGATAAAACCACCTTTGATAATCAATGAACTACTCCTCCTATCCGTAAACTATATAAGCTTATATAATAATAACTTGTAATAGACTTCCGTAGAAACCCCTGTCTCATTCCAGACCTTTTCATTGATGGTGTTAAAGTCGAGAGAGTCGGTAGAGATACATCGGAATCATCATTGGCGACAAACTGAATTTTACTGCTAACACCCAGACCATTCACAAAACAAGTCAATCCAGAATCTACTGTCTTCAGAAACTCAGAAACCTTCAAGTCAATAGCTGCATCCTTAAGACCTTTTGAACTGCTTTTATCGGGTCAATTCTTACTTTCTCTTTTATTTGCTGGTACGGAAGTTTGTTCGTAAAAAACAGAAGTTTGCTTGATCGAGTGGTGAATTTTTGTGGGAAATTTGTGGGTGTGAAACAAGAGAGTCTGCATGTGCTGTGTGAAAGGCCTGTTGTACAAAAAGCTCTTTCCATCATCCATGATGAAAGTCATGTGCCTTCTCACCACTTCCAGCTCCTACCTTCTGGCCGGTGCTTCCGAATGCCTAAGATTCGTATCTTGAGAACTAAACAAAATTTATACCACATGTACGTCTGATTAACAGATAATAAATTCAACCAGTTGTGCATTTGTGTGTGTGTGGGTGTGCATGCATGCACTGCTTGACTATGCAAATTATAATCCTGCAGTTTTTGGTCGTATTATGTACACCACGTTGTAATTTCTCATAAAGATAAGAAAGTTGTCGTATTTGTATTTGCATTCAATCCAATGTCCACTTGTATGGCGTATAATAGTTAAATTTATAACAACAAACGAGGTTTTATTCTAAATGTCAATTAATATGGTTATTGCTATTTTCATGTGTAGTTGTGTTGAGGGTTTGTATACCACAATGTAATTTCTTGAAAGAAATAATAATGTTGTCTTCTCTTATTGAGTTCTAACCTACTCTAAGAAGAAACTCAGATTACAGTTGACCTACCTCAATAGTTTTGTAACTTGGGCAGTTTTAAAACTAAAATTGGGCTACTGCTGCATTTCCTTAGAATAGTGTACGATACTATGTTTGGCATTTGTTCGTCGTACCTAAGCAAAAGTTGTATGATGGTGGTGGTGTGGAAAGAGAAGATGGGAGAGAGGGGTGGCGCGGTTATTGGGTCAAGCAGATTAGGCCGTTGAATGACCATTATCCTCTGGCCCGTTTATCTTAGGATTGAAGAAAAACACTACATTTTATCTCTTCTGCCTTGTCTGTGATTTTCTTTCGCGGATTGCTCAAACGTAACAAAGTGTCATTTATGACACCAGGTTTATACTACGTCAACATGGATCTATTACATTCATTTTCCCATACAAATGAATGAATGAAAACATTAATTTCCCCTGAAAGTGCGTATTAGTATATGACACTGTGTTCCACTACTGCGTCTGCAAACAAATGTTTCAGATTTCTAATACAAATGAAGCTAGTACTCCTGCGCGTAATGGGTATTAGAAACGTGATATCTATTATAATGGGATGTGAAGGTTTGTGTGCTTTTGTTTGTTTGTTCGTTCGTTGTTGTTTTTTCAAGACTGTATTTGTTGTGTATAAAATGCTCTACTTTCTTTCCTTCCTCGTTTATCCACGAACGAGGCTAAAGTGACCTACCGTGAACTTGCGATATAATTCGTTCTTTAAATGGGAAGAAATGTGATGTCGAGGGGAATTTTAGAGGGCAATAAAATGAAACTTAAAAGAGATAAGATGATGTCATTGTCATTGAGTTAGTTCATTCACCTGATGGTACTGATGTGGCAGAAGAAGTAGGGCAGAAGGAGCTGGAAATGGACTTGGACATTACATATTGGTGAATGAGATATGAAGACAGGTGAGAACACAGGATGGAGAGGGTGGGGGTTGAGATGGTGGTATGAGGACAGGGGAAGGACATAGAGAGAGAGAGAGAGAGAGAGAGAGAGAGAGAGAGAGAGAGAGAGAGAGAGAGAGAGAGAGAGAGAGGTGGGTGGGAGTACTGAGAACGCTGTTGGGGTCAGCAGCGAGGTTAAGTTTGAATATAGACAGAAAGACAGAGAGTGAGACAGACAGACAGAGAGATATCCTGCTAGAACATATATTAATTGGTAAAAATGTAATGTAATACTATTGGAGAAAGAAAAAGAAGAGTAAAATTTACGTCCCCGAACACCAAAGCATACTGGGGACAGTAAAAGAAGAAAAAAGAACATTGAATTTTATCCCGCCCAATGGGTGTGACAATTGGAGTAGGGAATAAAGAGAAAGGAATGCAGTGGTATGGACGAGTAGCTTGAGTTCCTTGGTCCTGGATCCGTGGTTTACCTGAAGCTCGAGGCTTTGCGACCTGGTTATCAAACTTTGGAGTGGAGGCTTTAATTATTTTCTCACACTTATCGCATGGTAGTTAAAAAAAGCTGGCACCGCAACACAAGATACCAAGAAACCATTTTACACTTATCTGTAAAACCGTTGAAATGTCTTTCTCACCTGAAGCGTTTGCATATCTCTTACCTAACCATTTACTTATCTTCTTCTTCTTCTTCTTCTTCTTCTTCTTCTTCTTCTTCTTCTTCTTCTTCTTCTTCTTCTTCTTCTTCTTCTTCTTCTTCTTCTTCTTTTTCTTCTTCTTCTTCTTCTTCTTCTTCTTCTTCTTCTTCTTCTTCTTCTTCTTCTTCTTCTTCTTCTTCTTCTTCTTCTTCTTCTTCTTCTTCTTCTTCTTCTTCTTCTCCTCCTCCTCCTGATCCTCCTTCTACTTCTTCTTCTTCTTCTTCTTCTTCTTCTTCTTCTTCTTCTTCTTCTTCTTCTTCTTCTTCTTCTTCTTCTTCTTCTTCTTCTTCTTCTTCTTCTCTCTTCCCCTCTCATTCACTTTGCACTTCTTCTTCTTCTTCTCTCTCTCCCCCTCTCATTCACTTTGCACTTCTTCTTCTTCTTCTTCTTCTCTCTCTCCCCCTCTCATTCACTTTGCCCTCCCTCCCCACTCTCTTTTTGTCTCCCTCTTCTCTCTCTCTCTCTCTCTCCCTCCTCCTCGTTTCCCCCAGAACGCACTACTCCTCCCTCTCTCTCTCTCTCTCTCTCTCTCTCTCTCTCTCTCTCTCTCTCTCTCTCTCTCTCTCTCTCTCTCTCCCCTTCCATGCCCCATCTCCTCACAAATCTCTCTACCTTTTCTCTTTTGTTTGCGGTTTGTGTGTTTTCACACACGCGCAGTTTACAAACCTTCCTCTGCCTGGAAGAGCAAATAAGGTAGATTACTGGCATCTTCCGTTTCCCATGACGCTCCGCGCTCGTTTGCTTGTTTCTGTGTATTTGCATTTGAAGATAGAGAGAGGTAGTGTTTATCTTGGACGTCGTGTTGTTGTTGACGAAGGTGGTTTACGTTTTCAGGTTGGTTGGTTCCAGAGTCTTGTCTCAAACGTTTATCGAAACAAGACGGATAAAATATCGGTTAAGCGGATCTCGTGTTATGTTCCTTGCATGCTTGTTTTTGTATTTCCAGACTTACACTAAAATAGTCGGGATCAGAACGAGCCAAAATGTCGGTCGGTCTGTCGGTTCGTCGGTCTGTTTGTCGGTTCGTGGGAAACTAGCACTCAAGAACCACTGAACGGATTTTGACCAAATTTCAAAGCAACATTACCTTTTTTAATGGCTTGCCTCTTATGCATCATATTTGCTCTACTGCAAAAGTCCGCGATCACCGGAGTCCTCTTATTGCTAATAAACACGCTTTGCTCAATATCTCAAACACGTCTGGTGCGATTTTGTTGCGTTTTGATATGCAGGTACTTCAAATCATGGGCCATTCTTCTGTAGCAGTCCTGTTGTCGATCACTCGGGGTCCGTCCGTCGCCCCCATATATATACTATCGCTGTTTTCCTTTGTTGTTGCTGCTGCTGCTGCTGTTGCTACTGTGGTTGTTATTGCTGATGTCTTGCTGTTGCATACGCCACCTCCCCTTCCTCTCTCTCTCTCCCCCCCCCCCCCCCCCCCCTCCGAGTTAATAGAGAAGCAGCAGCGACTTTGACGCAAGTTGTTTTCGACGCCCAGTGCAATCACCCATATTAATGTTGATTCCACCTGATGTGAGATTTCTGCGAACGTGTTGTTTTTTTTTGTAAAAGTTGTTGGGGGCAGAGTAATCCTACGCACCGAGCCTGCTATAGTATCATAGATATTATCAGTAAGACTCCAATCAGTGTCATATTAACGCGATAAACGTCGATAATTCTTACTGCCTTCTGTACCTTTACATTTTACTTTAACGAGTGGTGATGGCCCTGGGTTTTACATTTGTGGTGAGTGAGGTTCTTGCCAGTGGGAGAACAAAGATCTAAGAGAAAAATTTCGATTTGAATTGGTAAATTAAATATATATTGGGATTTCTTTTTCCTTCGTTTTTCTTCTCCTTTGTTTCACTGGTTGGTTTCGTTGTTTTATAATATAAAATAATTACGTTCATTCCAACAGAAAAGATGGACGTAAAGCAATAATGGTGTGTAATGTAATGTAACAGAAAAGACATACCTGCAGTGTGTGTGTGTGTATGTGTGTGTGTGTGTGTGTGTTTATGAGTGTGTGTGTCTGTATGTATGTATGTCCTTAAAAAATCTGTATGGGTGTAGTGTGTGTGTGTGAGGGGGTGGGGGTGTGTGTGTGTGGGTGGGTGTGTAGTTGTAAGTATATGTATCTTTGATTTGAGACATAGAGGATATCAAATTCTACCCTAACCTATACCGTAACCCGAAGGTCGTTGGGGCACCACAGATGATCGTTTAACCAGCGTACTCCACCTTTCTCTGTCCTCAGCAACTCTCATGGCTTCGCTCAGTCTCAAGTCAGTCCATTCTCTAATGTTGTCCTCCCACCTCTTTTTCTGTCTCCTTCTTCTTCTGCATCCTTGCACCGTGCTTTGCAAGGCCTGATGCTCTGGTGACGTGGCCATACCAGTTTCTGTTTCTTCACCACTGTGAGTATGTCATCGTGTTGTCCAATGGCTTGTGTGATGGTCTGTGGGACTTCGTAGTTGGTGATGTGCTGGGTATAGGAAGTGCCCAGAAGTCTTCTGTATCGCATCATCTTCATGCTTTGTATTCTTCGTTGTAGGTCTGCTGTGAGAGCCCATGTTTCTCAAGTGTATAGGAAGATGGAGATGACAAGGGAGCGCAGCATCCTTACCCTGGAATGTAGACTGATGGTCCTGTTTTTCCAAATGGGCTTCAAACTTGTCAGGGCAGCAGTTGTTTGTTCGATCCTGGAGAGGACTTTCTGTCGTGACCCATTGTCTGATACAATGGCTCCTAATTATTTGAAGCTATGCACTGTGTTGAGGGATTGGCCTTGGACTTTGATGTCGATGTTGATGCCATTGGGGTTGTTGGTCATCATTTTGGGTCTTCTCTACATAGGCTCTGGAGGTGGTGTCAAGTCTCTGTACAAGCTGTTCAAGTTCTTATTCCTCTCCAGCCAATCCATGAATGTCATCCGCAAAACGGAGGTTGGTGATTGCTATGCCCCCCCCCCCTCCCCTTATGCTGACTGTGCCTTCGTGATCTGAAAGGACATCTTACATGATGCGCTCTAGGAAGGTGTTGGAGAGAGTAGGCATCCTTGACACACACCGATTGTTGTTCTGAACCAGTTCCCGATGGCGCTATTGTGGAGGACTGCACTGGTAACAGGGTATCAAAATAGGATCATTTTAGACATCCCAGGAATTGAGAAATTAAAGGTTTATTTGTTTAAGAGATTGGGCATTCAAGTTTAGTAGACACTGTAGTATTCACCTAGACTACACCCAACAGCACCACTTTATAGCCCCCTACCACCTCACCACCTTCCTAGGACCCTAATACTTTCCATTTCCCAAGTTCTAGACTAACTATTAGTGTTGGTGTTTACATGTCATACATTCGGTCTTTGTACTTTACCGGTTTCCCAGATGGCAATGACCGAGCGAACGAGCACGAAGTCTTTGTATCGCCTGTTCCGTATTAAGTAGTCGGACGCCGTTTTCACAGAACAATACCGGAGACTATTCATATTCAGTATTACCAAGTTTTGTATTGGTTGTAGACCTGTTTGGTATTGGTACTGGTACTGGTACCAAAGGTAGTAATAGTAGTGTGCAGTATTTATTAGCACATATACGTAGGTACTCGATCAGGACACGTTCGTGAAGTATTTGAGTATCTCACATATCCACAGAAAAGATAGCAAACTGGTTTGAATACCTTGTTCAGTAAACAATGTAGTTGCGAGCTAATGGGTTTGTGTAAGAGAAGAGGGCTAGACCAAGACTATGAGTATTAATTTAATGGCATTGAAAGTATGGGGCGGGAAGATTGGGCGATATACCAGTATTAGAAATTAACAGTAGTACACTGTACAGTCCTATCAAAAGATCCCTGCTACTTACTTCAGGTCCGTTCAGCTTTCTTGGCGTCTGCGACCATCTCTTTTAGTTGATATACATTCGGCTGGTGACCAGGGTACAGCAAACGCTAAACGGTAATCTGCCCTCGGGTAATGGCTCTCGGGGGAACTGGAAGACAAGACTAAGGTCGTGTAGATAGATTTACGCCTGAGAGTGCCCGAGCCTTTGTAATAGACTTACGCCTGAAAAGTGAAATAATTATGTAGCAGATATTTCTCCAGTTACAATCTCTTCGCTTTTTCTGTCCTGAACATTAGACGCTATATGTATTCATGATCTTTGGTTATAGTGATTTTGTATCTATAGGCGAGAAGGGCAAAATAGTGAATCATGGTGTATAGCGAGAAGGGTGAAACAGCGGACACTGTAAATTATCGACTAGAAGAAAATGTAGTGTGCGTGTGTGTGTGTGGAGGGAGGGGTAAAAAGTAGGGGAGGGGAAAGGAGAGAGGTATGACTAATGTAGGCTAAGTAGGCTCTTGCTTGCAAAAATCCAATAGGGCTTAAACACAGAAAAACACGAAACGAGTGCTTGTTCTACTCTGTTCTAATTGTTTTAGGACTGTCACACTAGACTCAAGTTTTGTCAGTACAGCCGCACTATAATCTAATCTGTACGTGGTTTTTTGTTTTTGTTTGTTTGTTTTGTGTGTGTGATACTGTTACGCAGCTGTGTCGGGTCGTGGTATATAGAGCATGACATCGTAGGCCCTATTTACATGTTTGTTTGAGGGTGGGGTGTATGCCCGTGTTTGTATTGTTATTTTGTTGTCGTTTATTCGTATTGTATGAACAGAACATAACATGTATGGCCATTTCAATCTATAGGCAAGATGGCACCAATCTTATAGATTAATAACAATGGTTAACATCCCAGTAGCTTGTTGGACACTATCAACATAATAATGTATGTGTGTTTGAACGCGCGTGTGTGTATGTGTGTGTGTGCGTGTGTGTGTGCATTATGTGCTCGCCCTGTAGTTACGGGTAAACAGTATTTAATACAAGTGTCTAAAACCTATCTCTTTCCTGGTCTGACTTCACACAGTATGCACGTGCATGCCTTTTCGTTTATGAACAGTTTTTTGCAGACTTGAAAAATGACCTCAATGTCATTAGAATGCATTTTATGCGAGACCACAATTTCAATGCTGTGTTGCATAACAGAGTTGTGGAAACGATACTAAACTAGAAGAGCAAGTTCAGAAGGACTATAATTTTCTGAAAGAACTAATTACTTTTGTTGGAATGGTATAATTAATTGGCGTCTGTCGGGTTGTTTCGCGTTCATGCCTTCAAACAACAAAAGCTGTCTATATTTCTCTCTAATGTATTCACAATGGCCTGTCGGCGCCGGAAGTTTTGCCGACCAGCTGAACTCTGGGTAGCCTCGCTCTTGTCTACAATCTCGATCCAGGGTGTGTGGCATTTATCATCCTTGCTTTTGTTTTGTGAAGGCGGTTCCGTTTCATGCTTTTCATTTAACGCGTAATTAATTGATGGTTTTTGTTAAAGTTTCATTATGACCGACCCGATGAACTTTTTACATCGGTGCTTGATTTCTGAAACCATGGGTCTTTTCATTAATTAGGTTGGTGAGAATAATTGGGAAAGAAGAAGTGGATGGTGTGAAAATTGTGCTTGCGTCATGTTTGTGTGTGTGTGTGTGTGTGTGTGTGTGTTTTGGGTGCATGGTTGTGAGTTAATTTTCTTCATGCGCCTGTTGGTTTCAATATTGTATCTCATTACAATCAGAAGACGAAGCTTTGTATAATAATTCTCTGTCGAAAATTCTGAATAAATTGTCAAAATGGGAGTGTGTGTTTGTGTGTGCGTAGTGTATGTGTGAGTGTGTGTGCATATATATGAAAAGAAGGTTCTCTTGTATGTGCTCAGATTTAGCGTTATCATTAGAACAATTTCCATTTGATTAAAAAGGGTTTCACTGGATGCTGGGTCAGCGGAAAACAAAACTTTTTCTCGTAGAAGTTTGATCTGTAACCTTTAACGGTTTCGAATGATTTCCAATTCTCCTAAAAATGTAAGTTTGTCTAGACGTTAGGGAACAAAAAATGGGAGGGAGAGAAAAACCAAAAATGGTTCTTCCGGTATTGGTTGTTGACCTCTTTAACAGCTTTTAAGAGTTTCGAACGATTTCCAATTGTATTGATAGAAAAAATGTATATATAATTATACATATCTATACGTTTAAACAAGCAGAGATAATTTTTAAAAGTCCTCCAGTAAGAATTGAAATTATCTTTTAAGTGTATCGAACGATTTCCAGCTGCATTTAAAAAAACACACATTCGTTCCTCTCTAATAATAGTAACAGTTTCGAACGATTTCCAATTATCGTTTAAAAAGTGGATTTTTAGCTAAAAGCTGCTGAAGCTGCAGACGGGAAAAGAAACAAATGGGCTCATCTTTCAGATTTAGCAGTTTCCAACGAGTTTTAATTCGTTAAACTAAAATGTGAATTTATATGGATGCTGAGACAGCATATCCGATCCTAGTTTCCAACGATTTTTTAATTCGTTAAAGTAAAGTGTGAATTAAAATGGATGTTGAGACAGCATATGCGATCCTATTTTGCATTGGTAAAGTGCATAACTTCATACCGTGAGGCCATACTCAAGCAGATAAAAACATTTAGGCATTTGCATTCTCCTACCAAAAATTGTTGTTGTTTTTTAAAAATGACTGCACGCGAGTTTAAGCAAGAGAGCAAGGAAACTAACAAAAACTGCATTCCTAGATTTTTATATATATTTCTGGTTTTGAGCTATCCTATCCTATCCCATCCAGTTGGGGCATCACATATGATCGTTTAACAAACTTACTCCATCTTTTTCTGTCCTCAGCCGTCCTCACGGCTTCACTCAGTCTCAAGCCAGTCCATTCCCGAATGTTGGTTTTCCACTTCTTTTTCTGTCTCTACTCTTCTTCTGCCTCCTTGCACCGTACCTTGCAGGGTGATCTTTGCTAGGCTTTGTATTCTCTTTCCAAAGGTTAGGTGCCCTACCATTTCTTTTGCCAGCCCGCCAAATTTTGCACACTTTCTTCGCGTGAAGTTGTTTTTATTCTGAGGACTTCCTCCAGGCGTTTCAGCTAGCCAAGCTGAGGCCTGAGCTGAGAACACAACGAAATGGCCGTCTGTATTTATGACACTATTTCCCCAAATTAAAACATTGGGCAGCAGAGGAGAGACGGGGCCTTTCCTATCACTCTCCGGAGGATAGTTATCTATTAAGGATTATTATCTAAGATGCTACTAATAAACTCCAGGCCTTTTTTTTCATCAGGTGAGGCACAGAGTACTGATGTTTTACACAAACAGTTTTGATTTCCTTGTAAAAAGAACAAAACAAAAAAAAAAACGGATGAGAGTATAAACCGAGGTCTAGTCTGTGTCACATACATTCCATCATAACGGACTTTAAAGATCCTGACGCTCATGTCCTAGACGGGTGAGTGCCGGTAACAAGAACACACCCAGCATGCACTTTATAGGTCCTACTCCCCATCCCTGGCTGCCCAGGATTGTGCTCAGTTGTACGGGCGTCAGACCATGCGCCCAAAGGCTGCGGGTGGGCGTCTCGGGCGGCTTGAGTTAGATCCTGTATCGGCCAGCACGTTGAGCAGCTCTTGAGCTGGTAAAGCGCTATATAAGAACGATTAAATAAATAAATAAAAGAGTTTAACTAGATGCTGAGGCAGCAGACTTGAGAGAAAGAGAGAGAAAGAGGGAGAGAAAGCAAGGGAGAGAGATAGGAAGAGAGAGAGAGGGAGGAGGAGACAGACAGACAGACAGAAAGAGAGAGAGAGTGAGGAAGAGAGAGAGAGAGAGAGAGAGAGAGAGAGAGAGAGAGAGGAGAGAGAGAGAGAGAGAGAGAGAGAGAGAGAGAGAGAGAGAGAGAGAGAGAGAGAGAGAGAGAGAGAGAGAGAGAGAACGTAAATGCGAATCGGTGCGATTGGAGTGACAAACTGCATCAGTGTGACTAAAGGCAGCAAGAACCGATTGAGTAGTGAAAAAAAAAGTCTCTATGTGTGTGTGTCATTGAAATTGCCGTCGTTATGTTCCATTCTTCTATTGTGAAAGTAGTTCCGAGCAAGTGCCACCTAGACAGGTTCAATTCGTCCTGAGTGAGGGAAGATTGAAAGGAGAGAAAAAGAGAGAGAGATAATGAGAAGAGAAGAGAAAACTTGATAGCAATTTTATTTTGCAAGGGAGAAAGAGTAAGCTTTTTTATATTTTGCCAGTGGGGCTTGTAACAATAACTATTAAATACAACAACGTACGTAATGTTATAACATTAACATCATGGAATAATAACAACAAATATCACCATTAGATAAAATCATTTACAAAAAATTAGAATCAAATTATTGCTGTTAATATTGAACACAAAAAAATGTTGACCCGACTAGGTTGAAGTCCATTTGGAAACACATGACCATTAGTCTACATTGCGCTCTCTTATCTCCATCTTCCTATACTCTTGAGAAACATGGACCTTCACAGCAGACCTACAACAAAGAATTCGAAGCATGGAGATGAGGTGCCCTAGAAGACTTCTGGGCATTTTCTCTACCCTGCACATCACCAACGACAGACCATCACACAAGCCATTAGACAACACGATGACTTGCTCACAGTGGTGAAGAAACGGAAACTCCGACGACATGGCCATGTCACCAGAACTTCAGGCTTTGCAAAGACCATTCTGCAAAGCAATATGCAAGGAATCAGAAGAAGAGGGAGACAGATGAGAGGTGGGAAAACATTCGAGAATGGACTGGCATGACCCTAAGTGAAGCCATGAGGACTGCTGAGGACAGAGAAATATGAAGTAGGCCTACGCTGGTTAAACGACCGTCTTTGGTGCCCCCAACGACTTTCGAGTTACGGGAAAGGATATATATAGGATAGGAATCTCAGTTAACAACATTAACAATCTAAGGTTTATTTAATTTTTATATATGTATTTTAAGAGACATGTTCTAAATAATATAAATTTAAATGCTGGAGTGCGTAAATCTTCAGGTGAGAGAGAGAAAGTGAGAGAGAGAGAGAGAGAGAGAGAGAGAGAGAGAGAGAGAGAGAGAGAGAGAGAGAGAAAAAGAAAGAAGCAAAGTAGAGGAAGGTACGCAAAATGGCATGGAGAGGAAATTCACGAGGAATGGAATTAAGAGTGTGTGTTTGTGTGTGTGTGTGTGTGTGTATGTGTGTGTGTGCATGCGTGTGTGTGTTTTCCTGCATTAATGTAGGAAGAACGAATTATGCGTAATTCGAAAACCTCCGGACGTAAACTGTAAACAGAATGAAAAAGTAAGCAAATACATTTTTGTTTGTGTTTTACCTCACGTGAATATTATTCCATTTTAGTGTTATTTTAGAATATTAAGCAGCTGTCACTTTTAAAAAAAAAGTACATTAAGACAACGGGAAGAATGACTTATTTGTTAACATTACAGGTTGTCGAGAAGTAGAAGGTAAAATAACAGTCATTACATAGTGTTAGAAAAGAGGGCAGGGAGTCATGAAATAGGCGTGTGTTATGTTTCTGTTCCATCCCATTGATTTTAAAGATCCTGACGCTCATGTGCTAGACTGATGAGTGCCAGGTCCACCAACACACCCAACACGCAGTAGGTTCTTTCCTCCACCCACCACCACCTCTCCCCCACCCACCACCACCTCTCCCCCACAACTCCCCTCACCCAGGTCACGTATGATTATTCTGAGTTGTCTGGGGCATTACACTTTGCACATCATGCAGCAAGTTGGGCAGTTTGAATTAGAACCTGGTCTCGGCTAGCGCTTTGAGAAGCTCTTTGATCAGGTAAGGCGCTATAATTGAAAACCATTTGATAATTATAGTTGGCTATTCTGTCTAATCCTATCCTATTTAAGGAAGAAAGAAATAAAAAAAAAAGTTTTGTTTGGAAAGAGGATATGGAGAAAGAGAAAAGGGGTTGCCAATTACTAGTGGGGTAAAACATGTTGCCCGCAGGAGGATAAGACAGGCACAATCAGCTGCACGTGCACAAACTCAGGCCATGTGCGTCAAACTCTTAAGAGCCCACACTGCTACCGACGGGTACTTAACTGCTCACCACCTCCTTTTGTTTTTGGGCCTCAGTTTTGTCACCAATTTCGACGCAGTGCGGGCAGTGTGACAGGAGTGTTGAGCTAATTTGAAATCAACCATTTATTTTTTTACAAATTTGGTTTGGGCTTTGGAGCTTTTGGCCTTTTTTTTTCAAACTTCACTGGCGTTTCCTAATACCCCATCTCCTCCCCACTTCCCTCAACCCCACTCCCTCTTAGCTTGAAACAGTCTAAACAATTCCTAAAGAGTCATAATGGAAAAATGAAGGTGCAAGCTGTACAAAAAGAACTCACACGCACCCCCAACCGTGCGTGAACACACACGCACACACAAGTATGTAGAACACAAAGACTGTGTTTTATTAAGAATGTAGGAATCGGAAAGAGATTTCTTGACGGAAAAGGGTTAGGGCAAGGGCTAGGGATAGATCTACAACTAACCCTTACCCGAACCCTATAGGCGACGAAATAGGTCGAGTTTTTGTCAAAATTTCTCCGAAAATCGACTGTATTTTCTCCGTCCCGGATAGAACACTCCTGTGCACTTAAAACACTCTCATGCACTACAACTGCACTCCCGTGCACTAAAAGAGCACTCCTGTGTACTTAGAAAAAAGTGGGTGGCTGGAAAACACTGGGTGGCTAATACACTCACCCATTTCCTGCATAAAGAGCAAGGTTAGTCACCCATTTCAAGGCTTATGTCTCCGCATAAAGGTGCACACATACACAGGCTAACATACATACACACATGCACATACATATAAGCGCACTGGCACGCATACACACGCATACATTCACTCACTCCCCCCCCCCCTCTCTCTCTCCCTCCCTCCTTCTCGCCGTTCGGTTCTTACTAATGTGGGGGCAAGAGTGAGCTAGTGTTCTTCGAACACACACGCCATTTTCCCAGTGTTTTTTTTTTTAAGAATCAAAGAGGTTCGGGATTGGAAATGAGGGGGGGGGGGGAGGGAAGAGAGGTGCTGTTGTAAATGCCTATTTAACACATCTTCACAACTCGACTAATATAATATATGATTTGTTTAGAAGAAAGAGAGAGAGGGTGACAGAGAGAGAGAGGGAGAGAGAGACAGAGAGGGAGGGAGGGAGAGAGATGGAGACAGAGACAGAGACATGGAGAGAGACAGGGAGGGAGGGAGAGAGAGGGAGTGAGCCAGAGACATAGAGAGAGACAGAGAGGGATTATATTAATAGGGGAGTAGGAGTGTAAAGGGACGTGGGCAGCTTGGGATGTCTGAGGACAGAAAAACTAGTTTGGCTAGAGCCTGAAGGTGTGAGGTTTCGTGTCTCCCTGCCTGTCTGTTTTCACCCGGACTCGTTACACCGCCTTTAATGTTTAATGGTTTGAGCGTGGAAAAAAAGCGCTGTTACAATCATTGCTGACTCGACACAAGGAAGCATCGTGGGAGGCACGGGCGTGAAGATGGTAAGGGTGATGGTGGTGGTGGTGGTAATGGTGGAGTAATGGGGGAGGGTGAGAGAGCTTTGTGGGAAGGCGAGAGGGGAGGGTGGAAGGACAAATATTTTCTCATTATTTCCTGAACCAAAACTTTCGTCGGAAACACAGCATAACGACATTTGATTATTCCAAATCTCAGATGATGTTTACTTTAAGGATTTTAAAAAAAAAAGCATTAAAGTGCTTTTGTCCGAAATTCTGATGATTTGTTTGGAAGGAAATCAAGTTCGCCAAAAATTGTAGGTTAAACCACAGCATAACCCCACTTTATCATTATAAAATTGGGAAAATTAAAACATAAATTTGTGCCCTCGTAACCTCTTTTTGCAATTAGAAATCGACCAAAACCACATTTCAAACTATAACATTTTGATGATTTATTGTTATTTTTAAGAAAAAAAATCGCACTTTGTTCGTTAATGTTCTGAGTAAGAACGTTAATCGGAAACAAAGTGAACATTGACGTTTAACGTCTACACCCACCATTGGCGATATGGCAGACGGGGGTTAACCATGGCAGGGAATAAGGGGTAGGAACCCAAAACAACACTGAACTACCAGGGCAATCAGTGAAAAATGGCCACTTTTTATTTTGCACACCTAGGGTTTCGACCCGGGGTCATCGGTGTGCCAGGCGAACGCTCTAGCACTTGAGCTACGACGTTGGGACAGGGAAACGGAGCATAACCACAGTTCATTGTAAACAACAATTTGATGATTTATTGCTTTTCTGGAGGACGTGTCCTGGCCATTGGGCAACTTAATGCATAATTCATTGGGGTGGGAAGTTTATTTGTCTGTCTTTGTCTGTCTGTCTGTCTCTCTCTCTCTTACATTCTAACACAAAACATTGAAGAGGTGTCAACGTAAGTACACCAACAGGAATTATTAGTTCTATTTAACTGGAAGAAGAAGAAGAAGAAGGAGAAGAAGGAGAAGAAGAAGAAGAAAGGCTTTTGGCCGATGCACACTTCCCTGGGGCTATCCTCATTTGGAAAATTAATGCAAATTAGTGATTGAAGAAGAGGAAGAACGGATGGACGGGTGGACGAAAGGGAGAGGAAGAATTAGAGCACACCCTTTCACTCATTCACTTACACACAAACATACACACACACAAGACTTATTATACACATACAGATAAGAAAGGTAGACAAAAAAGAAGGACGATGGAATGGGCAAGGCCGGATTTGTGTGTGTGTGTGTGTGTGTGTGCGTGCTCTGTATGTGCGTGTGTGAGTGTGTGCTCTCTGTGTTCGGATGAGAGTATAAACCGAGGTCTAGTCTGTGTCGCATACATTCCATCATAACAGAATTTAAAGACCCTGACGCTCATGTCCTAGGCGGGTGAGTGCCGGTGACAAGAACACACCCAGCATGCACCTAGGTCCTTCTCCCCCATCCCTGGCTTCCCAGAATTGTGCTCAGTTGTCTGGAGCGTTATTACGATGCGCCCAAAAGCTGCAAGTTGGCGCCTCGAGCGGCTTGAGTTAGATCCTGTATCGGCCAGCGCCTTGAGCAGCTCTTGAGCTGGAAAAGCGCTATATGAGAATGATTAAATAAATAAATAAATAAATAAATACATGTGTGTGTATGTGTGCGATTTCTGTATGTGTGTGTGGGTTTTTGTGAGCTTTTACACATATATGTAAGTGTATGTGTAAATGTGGGTGTTTGTGAGGAAAGGGATTGTGAGGGGTGTGCAACTGTGGGAAGGAGTGTGCAGTGCAATAGGCAAACAATAGTCTGTGAGGTTCCAGGCAAGCTCATCCATCACCTGGCGCCTCTTGAGACCTACGTGGGGAGGAAGCTCAAAAATGAGTTGAGTTTGTTAATACTTATTGTCATTGATGTTGAAAATTAAGCATTGAATCGCCTGCGCCGTTTCCAGTTGCACACTCCCAACGACCCGACATGTGTTCACACGTTCGTGGCCTGATTTATATCAATGCGCCTGTAACCAACGCCCGTTTGCCCACCCACACGTGAATACGCAGGGGCGAATGAAGAAACGTGAGGTATGCAAATCTGTACACAATAAAAATCATACGAAGAAACAAAAGAGAATAAACGCACACGCACATACACACACGCACGCACACACACACACACACACTCACACACACACAAGCGCGTGGATGCGCTATCTGCGCGGGTGCGATCTTCCGTGCAGCTTTTCGGTGGTGGACTCTTTGATCGTATCCTATGCATTATTTTGTCTTTAAATCAGTATTACTACTGGCCTACAGTATTGCAGGGAAGTATTTGCAAAGATTAACCCTTTTGGGAGGAAAAACCAAATGTTCAGTTACCTTGCGCAATTTGTAAACATTTCATGCTGAAATTCTCAGTCCGAGTTCGTGGAATATTATCCAAATTTAAATCACTGACCACTTGTTTAGCGCAACACTCCTTACCGAGGAGACCTGCTAGAGTCGCTGAAGAAGCATGTCTATTATCGTTGGGGACAGAGAGGAGTCTTGAGTTTCCCGCAAAATTACTGTGCACCTCCATTTCGAGGTTCTGCTGCTGAACTGAATAATGATACTTCTTCTGGGATAATATTCCAAAGGCGAACATCGTAACAAACATAGACGTAAAGAGGAGGTTCTATATTATGGTTTTATTCAGTGTAAAACCAACCCACAAATATTAACATTTCTACTTCCTGTTTGATAGATTATAACAACGTCGTTTTAGCAGCGGTGGGAATAATAGATTAAATGGCTTAGATCTTGCTGTGACATGCTGATAAGACGCGTTACCTTTCTCTATCTTTACGGTGTAACTAGTTTTAAAAGCGTCACTGTTACACTCATTCGATGTTGGTGTATTTCTATCAGTATTTGATTCAGCCCCGATGCTTGAAATCCTGATAGGTGTAACTCTGATTCGTTTATCCACGCAGCCTGCTCACTCAGCAACAAGACACGGAGTCGTCGTATGAAGTTTTCCACTTTTATTCAGCACACATCAACAACTGCATACAATCGCCTTTTCACTCTCAACTTTTTACTTTCCAACTCACTATCAACACCAACCTTTTTTTTGAAACAGTGCGGCACTTATATAGTCTCTTCATACTCCCGAACAATTTAGAACACGGCAGAATGACGCACCACAACCAATCAAATAAAACTTCGTCACCACTGACTTACGTCATACAACATTCTTTCTGTCCAAGAATGTTCTCAAATATCCCGAAACTTCGATCGATAGTAAACAAGCAGATCTAGAGAATTCTCCAATAATATCGACTAACGAAAATTATCAACGTTATACAAAGCTTCTTCTAACAACAATGCAAACTCAAATCAAAGGTAAATACACTCTATTATTGCATGCTTTGCAAAATAAAACGAACAGATCTATCGCGCGCGCTTCACACATAATATCGTGCGCATTTCACACGCACCATCATGCGCGTTTCAACGTAACAGTCACATAGATGAGAAAGGCGAGCGAAAAAGTTGTTTGACGAACAGAGGGATGTATAAAAGAAACACAGATGGTAGTAGATTGCGCTGCGTAGTTTTAACGTAGGTTCATTGGCATGATAAAAGAGGGTTTTCTTATCTTCTATAAAGGGCTTGCTGCTTTTAACTAAAGGTCACAGGTTTGTAGACGTTCATTTAACAGCTTCTACCCCCTCCCCCGAAAAAACAAACCAACTACACAAAAATAAATAAAAAAAAGAAACACAAAAAAGCAAAATTTGTTGCTTTTAACTAAAGATCACAAGTGTAGATGAACATTTCACATTGGTTAGTCTCAGATTTTTAGTGGTGGCTGAGGTACATTTAAGATAGATTAGACTCAGCAGGTACCTTAACAAGAAAAGTGGACTAGATTGAGGTTGATTCAGCACTGATTAGATTGGGATGAGTTTATAACATTAGTTACAAATTTAAAAAAGACATTCACGCAACATCGACTCGCACACCGTCATTGTATCAAAGCAAAAGAATATCACACTGCTACGTATTGTATCACATCACCTGTATTATACGGGAATTATACCTGGAATTTACGGCTAGCTCTGAAGGTTCCGACCCAAAGTTGAATATGTGTAGTTGTGATGTGGTTGTGCTGCTAAAAGTGTTGCTTATTGCTGAATTTCCATGAATTATGGATACCGTATGTCTGCAGGGGAGAGGGAGGTGCGTATTTTATTGTTACGAGGTGTCCGGGTATGTGAAAGTGAAGTTTCGTGTGACGCTTGCCCCTAATCTACTCAGCTCGCCTGCACAACGGGTTTCCCAGGGGATACCCATAGTATAAACAGTATACTATATATATATATATATATATATATATATATATATATATATATATATATATATATATATATATATATATATATATATATATATATATATATATAGTCTGGACTGATAGATACATTTAACGTTTCAGTTTTCAGTTGTCTGTGATGTTAGACGTTGTGCACCAAAGCCGCAAGTAGATGTGTCCAACAGCTTGGAGCCGGTGCCTTCAGTAGCTCTTTGAACTTGTAAAAAGTTGCATCAGACCAGTTCATAGTATCAACGTTAAAAGGCTAGCAGAGGGAGGGAGGAAGCTTGTATACACCATTACATGATAGTCCTTTTTCGCCCCGTCTTTCACAAAATAGCGTATCGAAAAAAATGGCGCTGACTTTGATGTTTTTCATCTCCTCCCAAAACTGTCTTTGTTGCGCCTATAGCCGTTAACAACACACCATCCTCGGCGCCAGATGTGAGGCCGTGGCACCCGTACGTTTACTTCAAAGGACTCCAAAGCCAAAGTCTGGTCCTTTCACGCTGGAAAAAAGATATATGGTCCATAACAAAAAATGTTCACTCAGAGTATCATTTATACTGCTGCAAGAGAGAAGTCAAACCATCCCAAGTATGTTCGGAAAATTTTGGTTCAATCTAAAATCTTTAGTACGGTTATTATGTTACCAACAGCCGACGCCATCATAATCTTATGCTACTATGTTAACTTGATGGATTGTTGAGAAAACTCCCTCAGAATGAACAGGCTTGTCAAAATAATAGTCTCCCTCAGGAATCATTTTTATTCTCGCCCCTTTGCTGATTTTGTAAGCTTTGACCCACTTTTCTGATGTGCAACCCTTTTGTTCATCTTGGTATGTAGATTTGTTTTAAAGCTGAATTGTGGGTTTATTTATTATTTTTGTTGTTGTTAGTTTTTTATGTTTCTTAGTCTATTTATTCGAGTTTAATTCTTTCATGGACCCAGTTTGGCATGTGAGACGGGTTTGTCTGATCTTAAGAAGCGTTAAAAATGTTGTCAATGTGTTACGGTTGCTTTCTGGGTTTTTAAGTTTCAAAATACGAGTTTCACCATGGTTGTGAGACGTTTTTCTATGTTAATATTTTACCCAGCTAATCCCCCCCCTCCCCCTCTTAGCTCTGATTTTAAATGTCCATTCTCTTCAACGATTTTGTTTTTCTATCTGCAAATTACCTTCGTGTTTGCATCTTAACGTGCTGTTTAGTGTGTTAAAATTGCTTTCTAATTTTTCTCCTTTTTCTTATTCATGCTCCACGCCTTAAAGTTAAGCAGGTTCCAGTACCTTTTTGATTCTTTTTTTATCTTTTTTTAAACTTTTTTTTAGTGCGAATTTTCTTTCATTTTATTTTTCAAAGACATGCTCCACCCTTTCAGTTAAGAAGTTTTCAACCACCCTTTTAATCTTATATTTAGTTGAATATGCTGTTAAGTGCGTTACCCCCCCCCCCCCCCCCAAAAAAAAAAAAAAAGAAAAAAAAAAAGAAAAAAAAAAGAAAGAGTGTTTGCATTTTCGTATTTAAAATATGAGCTCCACAACGCAAGGGATGCGTCTTTCTATGTTTGTCATATTTGTCCTCTGGGAGGTGATGAATTGATGTAGAAAAACCAGCTGCCCGAGCGCCATGTTGCCGCTTCTGACATGCCTGGCGATAAAGTGAAGGGATAGGAGTAAAACACACTCCCTCTGCTGCTGCTGTGACATCCATCAGGCATCATCTTAAAGGGTCCTGGGTCTCACAGTGGTTTTGTTTGTTTGTACTTGTTTATGACAATGAGGTTATCTTTGAATTTGCATTATCTCCCCACCTTGACAATATATAATGATATAATGGGCATTCGACTGCTAAGCTGGAATTGTATGCTTCTCGCATCTGATATGTACAAACAAAAACCCATCTGTGTTGTGTTCTAAAGCACAGTTCGCTACGGTGCTATAATTATTTTAGCTTGTAAACTTTGTTGATGTTATTATACACATCATGAAGACATTAATTTATTGATATTCTATCAAAACAATACTTTAGACGGATTTTTTTTACCATAGTGTGCTTTTTGCCCTACATAGTAATGAAGAGATCTTAGTATTACTACATTTGGTTTGTAAATGGCATTGAAGTCTGCTTGATCGTATTATGACAAGAACTGCAGGTGCACCGTGTCTAAACAATGGACAATACAGTTTTGTAATGTGTATGTGTTGCAGTTTATTATCCCTTTCTATCGGGAAACTCTGGACCGCCTCCCCTGGCGAAGGCGTAGTCGCAGCCTATTGCGCGCCCGAACCCAACTTACATAACATTATTTATGATTTTAAAAAAATTTTTTTGTCCATTCTTTAGACACAGAGCGCCTGCAGTTTGTCCCATCATTCCTTATTTCACTTTTGCTCGCTGCAATATTAATGCTGATTGAAATGGACTATTCAGCTATATTGACATTAATGTCTGTTTGATAAATTTGTGGCTAAAAGCGTTATTGAGAAGTTCCGTTTTTGTGTTCACCTTATTACATTAATTCTGTTTTGTACTGCGAATGTGTTGCCAAAAGCGAATGTTCTGTTTCCATTGATTTTGGTCATCATCGCTTTTGCAACCTATCTTTGAGCTGCCGAATTGTTTGTTGATAAGTCTTTTTTTTTTAGTTCGTATATATTCATCATCGCTGACTCCATTTTAAGCTGAATAACGACGATGACAATGACGGCGAAGACGACGACGACAACGATAACGATGATGTGTTTGGTGGTGGTGATGCGCTCGACGATGAAAATGACGGTGCTGCTGATGATGATTATGCGGCTGCCGATGATGATAACGATCTTGATGGTGCTGCTGATCTTGGTGGTGGAGGTGATGCTGCTGCTGTTAATGAGGGCCGCGGTGGTGGTTAAAGGCTTCGATACTCACTGCTATCACCGTAAGTAAATTAACAAGGCATGTTTAGTTAGTGTACGTTTTTTAAAAAAAAATTTTTAGAGTGGCCAGATTGTGAAAGTTTTAACCGCTTCAAACTGTTGTGGTTGATAAGTAAGAACTGCTAGAAAGATAGTAAGAACTGCAACGAACAGAGAAAGACATTGTACATTGTGCTAATAGAAAAGCGGCTTCTACACTGTTTTAATGGAACAGGGAATTATATGGGTAAGACACTAATTGAGGTTTCGACGCAGGGGAAATGCGTGCTGTTTAAAAGGTGAAGTACTGGAAAGGTCTTGAGGTTTTAGACTACTTTTTTTTCCCTAAGAGAAAGGTCTAAGGGTTTAGTTTGTACTTTTCTTAATGGTACGGGGAGAGGGAAGGGGGGAGAGTAAGCGGGAGATTAAGAAGAAAATAGTGTACAACTTTAATATCTTTTGGCAGAGTAGGTGGTATTAAAGAAATGGCTGATTTTAAATAGTTATATAGTTTAGACTGCGTTTTATTAGACGTTGGCCCCCAATGGAGATGGGGAGGTGGATGTGGCATTTCAGCTAATACAATAAACTTTTGCAATGGCGCATGGAAATAAACAATGGGCCGAAGCCAACATTTCAAGCGATCACACATTCATACATACGTACATACGTGCGTACTACATACATACATACACATACATACACATACATACATGTATATATGTATATATGTATATATATATATATATATATATATATATATATATATATATTATATATATATATATATATATATATATATATATATATATATATATATATATATATATATATATAATATATATATATATATATATATATATATATATATATAATATATATATATAATTATTAATGTATGCTTGTAGGATGCTTGTAAATCATGAAATAATATACTAGTCCTTAGCCTCGATATCGACAGATAATTATAACGCTGTTTTGGAATCATGTACTAAAGTACAACAGGTACTATATATATATATATATATATATATATATATATATATATATATATATATATATATATATATATATATATATATATATATATATATATATTATATATATATATTATCTTCTATATAATCCCTCAGCCTGTCGGGTCGTTAGGGATGCTGTTGCGAAGAGTTTCTGTATATTCAGTCTGTCTATTGCTGTTGTCAGGAAGCGTGACATGTCCAGCGCCGTTTATGTTTTCACATCATCTGTACAGTTCTTCCTTTGTCTTCCTCTGTGCCTGCCTCCTTCCTTGCTTAATGGTTTTTGCAAAGGTGTCGTGCCGCGGGACATGACCAAGCCCCGCCATCTTTCTCGTCTTCACGACGGCAAGGAGTGGTTCCCGAGGGCCCGCTTGTGACGTGACCAGGACAAAAGAAGGAGGAGCAGTTGACCTTGACCCAGCTATCTTCATTTTTGATAAACGAGCACTGTATGCAATCTTTCGTCCTAATTTCATACTACTTGCTACCTGTGCTTTTAATAAAATTATGAAGACACAATAGCTGAAGTTAACCTTTAAAGATATAACTCAAGCTGAGCGCGTGTTTTATCGGTATTTGAACGTGTGTTTTGTTTTTTTTTCTTCAGTTGCTCCCCATAGATATCGAATGAATTTTTTTTGTTTTGTTTTTTAAATGTGAGTTTTACGTCTCTGTTTGTAGGGCAAGCACTGTTTCGCTGACGGTTTAATTGCTTTCTTGCAACGACGTACTGTGAAGTCGTTGAAACTGTGCAGACTCCCTTGACAATTTAGACGGAACAACGAGGGAGTGACAGGGATCTGAGGGTGGAGAAAGAGGGGAGATATAGAAATACAGAGACTCTTTGTATCTTGATTTATTACATTTTGAAACCGGCTGCTAATCCCTTACTCGATAGTCACCATCTCTTGGAGTCGCCATTCTTCTTCTTCTTCTTCTTCTTCTTCTTCTTCTTCTTCTTCTTCTTCTTCTTCTTCTTCTTCTTCTTCTTCTTCTTCTTCTTCTTCTTTCTTCTTCTTCTTCTTCTTCTTCTTCTTCTTCTTCTTCTTCTTCTTCTTCTTCTTCTTCTTCTTCTTCTTCTTCTTCTGCTTCTTCTTCTTCAGACAGACATAATTTGTTTCTTCACCTCAGAGAAAATGTTGTTCCCCCTCCTCCTCATTCTTTTTCGTCGTCTTCTTCTTCTTCTTGAGACATAATTTGTTTCTTCATCTTGGAGACACATTTGTCACTATCTTCTTCTTCTTCTTCTTCTTCTTCTTCTTCTTCTTCTTCTTCTTCTTCTTCTTCTTCTTCTTCTTCTTCTTCTTCTTCTTTTTCTTCTTCTTCTTCTTCTTCTTCTTCCTACTCCCCCTCCTCTTCTTCTTCTTCTTCTTCTTCTTCTTCTTCTTCTTCTTCTTCTTCTTCTTCTTCTTCTTCTTCTTCTTCTTCTTCTTCTTCTTCTTCTTCTGTTATTGTTGTGTTCATGGTATTATCTCTCATATACGTGTTTGCCATACATACCATTGGTTTGACGCGGCTTGTTGGTGGTAGTTGGTTGACAATCCCTAGGATTAGTAAGAGTGCTGGTTAGACAAACGAAACAAGAAAAGAGATTGTTTATTGTTTGATCTAAATGTTTATATATTTTTTAAAGTACCATAGGCGTGTCCCATTGTCGTAACACAAGTGGTAGAACGTTCTCCTGGCCCACTATTGACCCAGGCTCGAATCCCGTGATAGGCAAGATAAAAGTGGCCATTTTTTACTGTCTATTTTAGCATGATTGCTCTGGTGGTTCAGTTTTCATTTAGATCCCTACCCTTTGCTCCATGGGATGGTTATCCCCGTCTGCCAAATCGCCAGGTGTGGGTGTAGACGTTAAACTTCAATGTTTATTCATTCCGTAGATGTGGGTGAAAACTGCAGCAAATGGGGATGGAGTAATATGCGTTGGCAGTTGTTTTGCGTGGTGTATGTGGGGCCGGGGAAATGGAGAAGGGTCTGCTTATTCATCATAAAAAAGTAATATGTATAAATCATTTTTATTGCCCATGAACCCTGTGTTAACAGCGCATTGTGCTTGAAGAGGGACTTCAGGGCGTATAAAAGAACTCTCCAGCAACAAAAGACCAGGTTGTTCGGCGATAATAAATAATGGACAGGTCCGTTCAGTGATAATAAATAAAGGATATCGTTGTTCCGAGATAATAAATAAACTTTCCATCGTCTCACTCAGTGGCTGGGAGCTACGATTTATGGTTCTTGCCTTGTCGGTTCGATACTGCTATAAAATACAGTCTGTATTATATAAAAACCAGTACCAGTAGGTTTCAAAATGTTGCAGTGAAGCTTATCAGTACCAAAGACTTCCTCCTTCCTCCGCATAAAACGTATGTGTTTACCTACGATTTGTACTGACTAATTGAAAGATTGATTATTGATTGATCCAGTGACTGTCTACTTTCCTCTCAATCTTACGTGTGAAGATTTATGGAGGAACACACCAACAAACACACACACGCACAACACACACACTCACACAAACAACTTTTCTTTGTTCTGTTATGTCAATTTTCGTTGTTTGTTGTGTGTGTATATTGTTGTTGTTGTTATTATGACTCTGTGACATGTTACGAGCAAAGTGTCAACTCTTTTGTCAACTGGTGTGATAGGAACCATCTTGAACTGAATGTCAAAAAAACTAAAGAAATGGTTGTGGACTTTAGGCGGAATGGGACAGATTTGCCGGCACTCTTGTTAAAGGGAGAAGAGGTAGAAAGAGTAGACACCTATAGATATCTTGGCATTCTCATTGACAATAAGTTAAAGTTCACAGCTAACGCTGAGGCAGTGTTCAAGAAGTGCAGACAGAGGATGTATATGTTGTACAAACTGCGTTCACTGATGGTGTCGCAAAGAATTTTGCAGCAGTGCTATACTGCTTTCATTGAGTCTGTGTTAACATTCTCATTCATCTGTTTCTATCAGTCTCTTAATCTCAAAAACCAAAATTCTCTTAACAGTATCTCCAGAACATGTAGCAAGATTGTAGGCAGAAATCTCCCCCGTCTCTGCGATTTGTTCCAAACAAGGGCCCTGAGCAAGGCCATGTGCATCATTAAAGACCCCACCCACCCCATGTGCCCCCTCTTCCAGTGTCTTCCGTCCGGGGTTCGACTCAGGACAATGCAATGCCGAACAGTTCGCTTTAGTTCCACTTTCATCCCTACTGCAATTACCCCTTTCAATTCAACCAACAAACGCTGATGGCTCTGCTCAGGACACCTCACCACCCTCAAATTAATAACCCCATCATTTATTTTTATCTGATTAATTGCTTTTATAATCAAACTTGTATGTTTTATTTTATTCTATTACCCACATGTCCATTGATAATTATTGTGTTTGTAAGTGTGAGTGTATTACCTTATTTGTCAAGGACTGTTTGGTATTTTTTATCTCGTTGTTATAGTTGCTTATGATGTGTTCTGTGTAGATGAGTGCACGGCTGCAGTGATGAGTGGGCAAATGTAGTGCGTGAGTGTGTTGTAACTGCGCGAGGCTTTTATGACTGAAATAATAGTGCCTATTCTTTAGTCCTATTTCTTACCTGTAATATTTTTACCTGCAAGAGGCGTTCGCTCAATTAATGCATAGTTAAATTATGTACGGATGATGTGCGTACGGATTCTATGCTTTCTGAACCTCTTATATTAGTCTGTGTCTTATTATTGTTCATTATAACTGTCTTGATGTGTGGAGCCATTATATAACATAATGTGATGAGACTTGTACAATATTTCCATTCCTGTGGTAATAAAGATGTGTTGAATTATTGTTGTTGCTGCTGCTGCTTTCTTTCCCCTGTATAGAGAGGGTCCTATAGAGACGATCGGTTAGGATCTGATAATCAGCTTTAGCACGAAATTCGTCGTCGGCTTTCTTTCTAGGTCTTTTCTTCTTTGGTACACAATTGATGAGTTTCGCTTATGGCTTGATGCTGGAAGATGATTGTATCCGAAGTTTGCACAAAAGAACTGTAGGATCAGAGGGTGACTATGAAGATAAACAGGTCTGAAGAACGAGAGTCCTAGAGCTAGTCCAATCATCTGCTGAGCGTGCTGAAGTAGAAAGTAAAATAATTATTGAGCTTATTTCAATTTTGTGCTTGAGCGGAGAGTGGGTCTCTGTGGGTTAAGATCAAAAGGATTGTCGATCCCAAATGATTCCATTACCCATTGGAAAAAACGCGTGGTGGTGTTTTTCCACCTTCTCTTTCAAATCGTAATTTGCTTTGTTCTCAGTTCATTTTTGACTGCTTATTATTATTATATTACTTGTGGTGGGTATCTGCTGTCTGGTTCTGTTATTATAGTGTTTGTGTTTCATTGTGTCTGTTTCGTGTCTGTGTCTTTGAGTCTCCACTTTCCATCATTCTCATCATCCTCGTCATCATCCTCCTCCTCCTTCTCATCATCATCTCCCTCTTTCTCTCGCATCATCATTATCATCATCCCTGTCTCTCTGTCTAGTCTCTCTCTGGCTCTCTGTTTCTCTCTCTCTCTCCTCTCTCTCTCTCTCTCTCTCTCTCTCTCTCTCTCTCTCTCTCTCTCTCTCTCTCTCTCACTGCTTGTATGCGTGCCAATATGTTTGTGCTCAAATGTGAAAGTTCATTGCAATTGTATTTTTGTATTTTGTGATTCTGGTTCTTCTCCATTATATATTTTTTCGAATGTATCTTTTTTTTCTCGGTAACCCTGTTAGTAACTCTAAGTAGGTATTATATATATATATATTATATATATGGTTATGCCGTCATTGGATAATAATAACTATGACATCCTGTTACCGCATGACCAAACCTCTAATGTAGCTGCAGGTAGTAATTTTATGCAGAGCACATGAAAAGGAGACCTTAAAGTAATAATGGTACGACCAAAGTGTGTCAAGGCCCCCTAAATGTTACAGAGTGCTCGTTTCAAGCATTGACTCTAGTATTAAAAACATGCTGCATTGCAATGGGTCTGAAAAGGTTTAAATTATGCTTGCATGAGATGAGATTTAATCGAAACTTTGCTTTAATTATACAATAGAGGGTACATGGAAAATCGTGGGTGTTTCAGTATCGTTATATTATGCATATACTGATTTAGTGCTGTGAGCTGTCCACCCAACATCTATCTATCTATCTATCTATCTATCTATCTATCTATCTATCTATCTATCTATCTATCTATCTATCTATCTATCTATCTATCTATCTATCTATCTATCTATCTATCTATCTATCTATCTATCTATCTATCTATCTATCTATCTATCTATCTATCTATCTATCTATCTATCTATCTATCTATCTGTCTGTCTGTCTGTCTGTTTGACTGACTCTGTCTTTCTGTTTCCGGTCTGTCTCTTTATGCCTCTCTCTCTTTCCCTCTTTCTCTCTCGCCTGTTTTTTCTTCTTCTGTGTTTGCATGTGTGTTGTTGGATGAACTTGAGATTGTATCTAAATAATTTACAAAATATAATGTACATTTGTATGTGAGTGTATGCGCGCGCAGTGTCTGTGTGTGAGAGTGTATTATTTGTTTCCGCACTACTTTTATTTGTATGTGTGTGTGTATTGGGTGTGTGTGTATACGCGCGCGCGGATGCACACCTTTGTATGCTATTTATGACCTCATCGTATACCGGATTTGTTGTTTCCATCACCGCAGTAGTAAATAAACCTTGCTTTAAAAAAAATGAGTTTGTTATCGAAGTATCTTCTCGCACAATATCTATCCATTAATCAGCGATCCGGATCATGATTATATGGACGTCATTGCCGTCATGTTATTATTTTTCGCTAGAGACCTTCTTAATTTTTTTTCTTTAGAGATTTAGGTGCTCAAGGTTTCCTAGCTGGGATGTCATAGCACGCTACACTTGTGCAGTCCGCTGGACCCTATAAACAATTACTAAATTTTAAAAAAAAAGTATCCCGCGGAGAAAAAAGAAGAGGCTCTCCTTTCAGCATATTTCAGTGCACAGAAATGCATTCATGTGGAATATTAGAAACGTTTCGCTTACAAGGGGACAAGCATCAGAACGGACACAAGAGCAAAATGAACCCGGAATCTAATCTTAGTAATAATACTAGTACTAAATTCTATGTAATGCTATTTATATATTGTAGTATAAATAGCAAAAATAATATGTGAGTTGACAGCCGTTCGGATCGTTCGTACATCCATACAGGCTAAACGAAACCTTAGCAATGTAAGTTGGAGTTAGCATTGCTACTGCATGTAATAGGGTATCTAAGAGAGAAAGTCTGTGTTTTTTTTTGTTTTTTTACAAGATTGCGCAGACTGTATGGACAGGTTATGAATAGGTCTGTATATTAAGTGCAAGAAACATTTACCCATTATTTCGGAATAATACCCTTTGCAGCATGTTTGCGGCATCTAAGTGTGCAAGTCTCAGTTCATAAAATAGCATTGGCTGTACGGAGTATTAATAGATATGTTTTTGAAGTGCAGAAAGGTGCATTATTTCGGAAATATGTTTTTCCTGTATCGGCAACATACTTGTATACTTGCGGTATCTAAGAGTGAACTACCCAGTTCATAAAATAGCATTAGCTGTATAGAGTAGAGATATTGGTAGGCCTATATTTGAAGTGCAAAGAAATGCATTATTTACTAATAATATCCCTTGCAGTGCCAGCTTGTTTGCATATTTACTGCTTGTAATAGTGAAAATCCCCAGTGGACTTTCTTGAAAGAAATAGTTCAGTGCAGAGGCGTGCATTTAGAAAATCCTGCAGTAGTAGTAGTAGTAGTAGTAGTAGTAGTAGTAGTAGTAGTAGTAGTAGTAGTAGTAGTAGTTGTAGTTGTTGTTGTTGTTGTTGTTTGTGGTGGTATTTGTAGTTGTATCATCATCATCATCATCATCATCATCATCATCATCATCATCATCATCATCTTTCATTCATTCATTCATTTATCAATTCGTTTATTCATTGCCTTCGGGGAAGAGCATACACCGAGGCCTAGTCTGTGCACGCACGCATTCCATCGCATGAACTTTAAAGATCCTGACACTCATGACCTAGACGGATGAGTGCTGGCTACACAAATACACCCAGCACGCACTAGGTCCCTTCTCCCAATCCCCGGTCAACCAGGATTGTGCTGTGGTCTGGACGTCAAGACTATGCGCCCAAAGATTGCAAGTGGGCGCCTGGGGCCGGTTGAGTTAGATCCTGTATCGGCCAGCGCTTTGAGCAGCTCTTTAACTGGTTAAACGCTATATAACAGTGGTTAAGTAATTACATAAATATTTACACTGAGCGAAACCATCAGGGTTGCTGAGGACAGGGAAAGATGAAGTATGCTGGTTAAACGATCATCTGTGGTGCCCCTACAACCTCCGAGTTACGGGATAGGATAGGATAGGATAGGAAATAAATAAATAAATAAATAAATATGTTTACAACATCTTAACAGTATTCCCTAATGCACAACAAAGCTGTACCTAATATTTGAGTGCAGAAAAGTGCAGCCGGAAATACTATTGTATTGTCCTTTGCGGGCCGCATGTTTATAGTAATAGGATGCAAATTGGTGTGAAGCGTCGGAGTTGGGGTCAGACGCGCGACTAGAGTTGCTGATGGATTTGTGGTTCGATTCCGCAAGACACTGCAAATGTTTGTCACAGGCGTAGACGGACTTTGATGTTTGATTTTCTCTAACATCTCCGCACCCCCACGGCACGCTAAAGAACCCGTCATCCAGCCTGAAATACTTCTGTATCTAGTGAAAAGAACGTGTCTTTGTCGTTAGCTCGCCCTTGTCACAAAGTACAGATTGAGCGTCTTTGGCAAATGGTTTGCATTACAGACTGGTAGTAGATCCGTCAGACGTGCTCATTGTGGTTTGTCGTGTGCGTGTCTGTCAGTCAGTCAGGCAGTCTATGCGTACGTGCAAACGCTTGCGCGTGGATCTATGTGTGAGTCTGTGTGCGTGCATGCGCTGGAGGTAGGTCAACGGAATGTGCATGTGTTTGTGTGTGTGTGTGTGTCGTTGTCGATGTCGAGAGGTTCGTATGTGTGTCTGTGTACTTGCCGAAAGAAGAATTATAATGTGCATGCGTCTGTTAGCACACGAGTCTTGTGCATGTGCTTCTGGCTGTTGGTGTGTAAGATAAAGACCAACATAACAACAGGGCTATATGCAAACTGGTACAACAAGCCTTAAGAGCCTTAAGAGTGCTGTTTTATAATAATAATACCATTATTACTATTAACGGTAATGCCTAGAGACCTATTACTTTTTTTCTTCTTTTTTTTTTTTTACCTCATTTCACTACAGTCTTTTCTGTTTGCTTAGAGCTAGAGAACGAGAGTAAAATTTACATCCCCGCACACCGAGGCATATAGGGTACGAGCTAGAGAACGAACATTGAGGTTTAACGTATACACCCACCATTGGCGATATGGCAGACGGTGATAACCATCCCAGGGAAAGAGGGGTAGGGACCTGAATCAACACTGAACCACCAAAGCAATCATACTGCTAAAATGGACAGTGAAAATGGCCACATTTTATATCGCCCACCACGGAATTCGAACCTGGGTCATCGGTGTGCCAGGCGAACGCTCTACCAATTGAGCTACGGTGGTGGGGAAGCTAGAGAGTTCAGTTCAGTGGATAAATTAACGTCCCCGGACACAGTGCGTATAGGGGACAAAGGCCAGAGATTGTTGTTGTTGTTTGTAGATTATAGTCACACGACACTTTCGCATATAGGTGACTACTGGACCGATTTATACTGACACCAGCGGGCCAGTTGTTGGTAAAGGGGAAAATAATATGATCACACGTTGACCAATCCGGGATTCGAACCAGCGACCTTTCGGTTACTAGCAAGACGCTCTTACCAACTGAGCTACCCGGCCCCACTTGCCAGAGAGAAAATGAGGTCCCTTTAAATAACCCTTTAATTCGTCCATTTAAAAATAAATAGGGGGTATGGGTTGTGGGGTGGGAGGCCTCCTTGTGCAAACGACAGTTGTGTCATGTAAATTTTTTGGTAAGTGCTTCTTTTGACCTGCCACGATTTGGATAACGACGTTGCGCAAATGAGACTTGTTTTTTTTTGTGGTAAATTGGTTCTTACTAGATAGGGTTTTGATGATTACGACCACGTGCTTAACTGCAAGAACATTCGCAAATTCTTAGTTTGTGGGCCTTAATCCCGAGGGAGGGATAGCCTTGCCTAATCTCTGCTTATAAGTTGTATGAATGATTTATAAACAAGATTAAAAAACAACAACACATCTTTAATCATAAGAACTAGGATGTAGGCCTATTTTGACGACTTAAACCACTTGCGAAAAAGAGAAGCTATGATCCCATTTGTATTTGTCATAGTTTATACGAAGCAAGCATTACTCTTATTATTATTATTAGTAGTAGTAGTAGTAGTAGTAGTAGTAGTAGTAGTAGTAGTAGTAGTAGTAGTAGTAGTAGTAGTAGTAGTAGTAGTAGTAGTAGCAGCAGTAGTAGTAGTAGTAGTAGTAGTAGTAGTAGTAGTAGTAGTAGTAGTAGTCATTCAGTGACGCATGTTTTCATCGCATTTTCGTGCTAATTACTTATCATAAACAAGGAAAGGTCTTATAATAATGATGGCTAACTTTGCTTTTTACTTGTTTTGACAAGTTGATAATAACGAGGTGCATAGGAAGACCTTATCAAAACCAAATTTGATGTGTTTAAAGCTTTTCGGCCAGTAGACTTGACTTTTTGACAAGCTGATACATTTGGCATCTATAGCGAGGCATAGCAGGTAGGCACGTCTGCTACATTATAATTTGACAGGCTTGAGAAAAAACATGAATAGTTAAGCTGGCGGGATCGGTATCGCTTTTAAGCGTGGTCTCAAAAAAGCTGCAAATTGCTGGCTCAGGGCTTCACACAGTCTCAAGGATTTGACAGCTGAGACGGTTGTAGTCCACGATGAGTACGGCGAATGGCGACTACAGTTGCATTGGTCTGGTGAAGACAACTGTGGACAGATAATGTCATCGTGCACAAATCTGATTAACAGGGTGTACGGTTTTGCAGCTCTGAAGAACCTAAGAATATTCGAATGCATCGAAGACGATACTCATTTTCGCCATTATGTACCTTCCTAAACAGTTTTATTTGATTTCCGTACACTATTTAGTAAGGTACACGCAGGCAATACAGTATTGTGATGGAGCCAGTACCGTATACCGACGTTGCTTCCCCCTTTGTTCTCCACAGGCATTTAAATGTTTACATCGTTTATTAGATTTGTAGCAGCAGCAGCTGCTGCTGCTGCTGCTGCTGCTGCTGCTGCTGCTGCTGATGATGATGATGATGATCATCATCATCATCATCATCATCATCATCATTTATCAGTACAATTTATGTTAATCTGATGAATAAAAATTGATACAACAACAACAAAGAAGATGATGATGATGATGATGATGATGATGATGATGATGATGATGATGATGATGATGATGATGATGATGATGATGATGCGTATAACACTCTTCTCCGCGCACCAACCATACGAGAAGGGTTTGACTAATACTGATCAAAAAGCTAACGCGCTTGCCCCACTTGGTTTCACCAGGTTCATGAAAACATTATAGAAATTCAGCATATCCGGGCAGCAGATCTGGTTTCTCGTGCTTACGTCAGCTGAAACTGTGCAGTCTCTAATTACGTCTTGTCACGCGGGTACGATGTGGTGTATGAAAAAGCTGCACCAGGTGTTATTCTGCAATTTTTTTTCAAAAGCATCTAATCTTATGATAGTTCAAGATGGTGCAGCCTACTCAGCTTGACGTGTTTTGTTATGTTTACTTTATTATATCCCCCCCCCCCTCATCCCTTCCTCCCTTCTCCTCCTTTCATCACCCCCCTTCCCCCCCCCCCCCACATCCTCTCGCCACGATGTTTTCAGCTTCAAATTATACCACACCAAGAACAACTCCCACAAAGAACAACAACTCCGTTGTTCTTCATACCACTGTACCTCTTTATGGTATAATGTCGTCAAAGTCTCACATTTCCTTTTTGGGACTAGGAGCAATAAGTCAGCTTGTTATATCTTATACCAGGTACCCAGCTTAGCAACTAAGAACGATACAAGCGTCGTGTATTCTACCAGTGCTCATTGTAGTCGCAGGTTCGAGTCAGGGCAAGATTGCTAAAAACATTGAAGAATCCGAACGGACCCGCCTTAAAGAAAAAACAAAACAAACACCACAGCACACAACAGCTATTTCATTTGAAAATAGTTTAGTAAAGGAAATCCTCTTCTTCAGGCCAGATAGATAGATAGATAGATAGATAGATAGATAGATAGATAGATAGATAGATAGATAGATAGATAGATAGATAGATAGATAGATAGATAGATAGATAGATAGATAGATAGATAGATAGATAGATAGATAGATAGATAGATAGATAGATAGATAGATAGATAGATAGATAGATAGATAGATAGATAGATTAGATAGATTAGATAGATAGATAGATAGATAGATAGATAGATAGATAGATAGATAGATAGATAGATAGATAGATAGATAGATAGATAGATCCTATCCCGTAACTCGAAGATCCTAGGAGCACCACAGATCATCGTTTAACCAGCATGCTCCATCTTTCTCTGTCCTCAGCAACCCTCATGGCCTCGCTCAATGTCAGGCCAGTCCATTCTCTTTCTGTCTCCCTTTTCTTCTGCCTCCTTGCACCGTGCCTTGCAGTATGGTCTTTGCAAGGCCTGATGCTCTGGTGACGTGGCCATACCATCGGAGTTTCTGTTTCTTCACTACTGTGAGCATGTCATCATGTTGTCCAATGGCTTGTGTGATGGTCTGTCGGATTTCGTTATTGGTGATGTTCTGGGTATAGGATATGCCCAGAAGTCTTCTGTATCACCTCATCTCCATGCTTTGTATTTTTCCTTGTAGATCTGCTGTGAGCGACCATGTTTCGCAAGCGTAGTCATATATATACATTTTGTAATAAAACCTGTTTCCACATTTAACGACCCTTGACCGAGTCCCCTCGCTAGAGGGGACAAATAAGGAGGGGAAGGGGGGGAGGGGAATTTTAGCGTTTGTCTGCAAAATGCTTTGAGGTCCACGTGCGCTGTAGAATCTTTAGCGACAAAAAAAAAATGCTCCGGGTCCCCACCCCTATCATATGACTCGGTGACCGTGGCCGTCAGGTGCAAACGTTGCCATTAAGGTGATTTGTTCCACCTAGGAAGACAAATACGTGTTCCGTCAAGCTGTTGTTTTTCTTTGTTGTTGTTGGAGAGGGGGGGGGGGAGAGGGTAGGGATGGGGGGAGGATTCTACAGGTTTGCGTCTCAATGCTTTTCGAAGTGTATCTTAGTATTCGGGTTTCTTTTTATGATTATATTCTCAGTTCTATCATGCTCTGTATTGCTTAGTTTTATTTTAGATGTGTCTCTCTGTTTCCCTAATCAGCTCAAAGTGCAAAACCACAGTCTGAGGCGATTGTGTCTTCGAATTATTTATCTTCTTTTCCTTTCCTAATTTTATTGTAAAATCGTTGTGCTCTTTGGTCCAAAGGTACAAAAGGCACAGTTGAAACACATTTCTGACTGTGTCTTTAGTTTTCTTTTTTTCTGTTCCCCTATTAGTTTTATGCTGAAACTTTAGTTGCTTTCCGGAGGTCATACTACAAAGTTTAAATGCTTCTCGTAAGACCTAGTTGCTTAGCAAAAGACTGACAGAATCACACATTTGCCAGCTGCGATGATGCATATGCAAAACATCACTTAATATAAAAAGATTGCAACTGAATCAAAATTTCACCAGCCACCATTATTATTATTATTATTATTATTATTATTATTATTATTATTATTATTATTATTATTATTATTATTATTATTATTATTCGCTTTTCAATCTCAAAGAGCTGCTCAAGGCGCTATCGGCAGACAAGAGCAAACCCAAGCCGTCCAATAATCATCTGGATGGATAATGTTGAATAATGAATGTTTATCTCTTGATAGTTATCTAGTTGTGTAGTTTATTTGTTTGGCAAACACTCCGGTTAAAGACAGACAATCCCCGACAGGGAGAACTTTACTTAAAAGTTGGTTAGTGTTGTTAAGTATTTAAATATATTGTTTGTTTGTCGCGTTCGATGATGCTGTTAATATTGTGATGTTTGAATGTTGTTTTGCTTACATTTACATAGAGCATTTAATTTATGTCGTAAGCACTCGCGAAAATGGAAATAATTGTATTAAGGTTACAAAAGGTGGTTAAGTACTTACGACATTGCATGTAAACATATTTTGTAATCGATGGTAGTGTACTACTGTTAGTTTGTGGTTGTTGATTCGTTGTTTTCAAAATGAGTTTTCTGCTTGCTTAGCAGACGACACTCGCAACATCAATAACAAAATCTCTTCATTTTGACCGTAATTCGGCAACACATCCTTTCTTCTCCTTCATCACCTTCTCTATCACAACCTTCACCACACCAAAATGACGGCTTGTTGGAAGAAATCCCCCAGTGAATGAAAACCCACCCTCTAATAAAACAGACAACAGCCTTATATGCTATGTCAGAAATGATGAGGACGCCAGAGGAAATCGCCCACTGAAAACCAAACATGCCACAACTTTTTTGGGGAGAGAAACCTAAAGCATTTCAGGCTGCTCGTCTCGTGTATGACGTCAAGCTTAATGTTGCACGACAGGTTGTTAAAGTTGCAATAGTAAGGATTTATAATATTTGGGGATATGGGTTGAGGAAACATTACAGAAAGTGTATATGGGAATACAATACATCTCATCACAGTTTTTGGTTTATGCCATATTCGCTTTCTGCGAAGACACAAAACACTACTAAAATTATGCTGCGTGCTCTTTAAAATTATAACACTATTTTTTCTGAAGGCATTCAGATCTAATCATCAAGAAACACAAGAGATATATAAGGTACATTTAGTAATAACAGTTAGTAATAACTATGTTGTAAAATGCAGCAATTGAAAGTGTACATAATTACATATATATTCACAATTTTTATTTGACAATGAGCGTGATCTTTCACAGTTAGGACTGAAGATAAATCACAATCATAGCATTTTGTTTCCTTTGCCTTTCAAAATGCCACAACATTAAGATTTATTTTAAGAAATCAACTCTGGTCTACAGTTTTGTTGCTTGCAGCCTGTTGTTTACTAGTTTTAATGAAGATTATGAAAATATCGTGACGGTTGAACGTTCTTATTTATGCCTTTCATAATTAAAAAAAATCTGGACACTTGCATGTTTCGCTTTATTTATTTATTTATTTATGTATTTGTTAATTTTTTTTTAAATTTAGTTAGTTATTCTTTATTTCTGTAAAGCGTTATGAGCTCTGGTGAGGAAGGGCGCTGTACAAAAGTTTATTATTATTATTATTATTATTATTATTATTATTATTATTATTATTATTATTATTAATGGAGTCAACGTAAGAAAATCCACTCAACAGTGGTGGCTGTTGGCCTTTTTATTTTGAAGGTAGAACGTGTAAATACGGTGACAGTTCAACACTTTGGCTCACGCATCCGGGATTACATTGATCGTGATGCATCATGCTTGTTGACCGGACTATGAAAGCTTGGAGACAAAGAGCGTGTATTGACGAGTCCCAAGGTTGGAGAAAGATGGCACACACGCACACACACACACATATTACACTCGCTTACAGAAACATACACAAGCGCGCGCACGCACGCATGTACACTCACTCACACACACACACACACACACACACACACACACACACACACACACACACACACACTCACACACACCTTTTCCCTTACTCATCATGGCCATATTGACTTACTGATTACCAGAAACCAGCAGATAAATTTTAATATGAGTTTGTGTGTGTGTGTGTGTGTGTGTGTGTGTGTGTGTGTGTGTCACGAAGAAAGGGATTTGGGGGAAGGGGGTAAGCTCTTAATCTCTAGCGCTGTGTTATCTCCTTTGATAGATCAACGTGCGATGACATTCCAGAGACTAAAGCAAGGCCAAATTAATAAGTGATAAACAGAGTAAAGACGAGATGGAAAGTAAATGTACTAGTTAAGAAATACACAGTCAAAGGCCAGTCAAGGAAATTGCGATTTCTGTAACTATCTACTTTTAATAATTTGAAAAGGGAGAGTCCCGGTCAGATTGTTCTGGGGTGATTCATCGGCGTGGCGTCTCTAATACTGAGTAGTCTGGTGATATTGGGGAAAGTCAATCTTATGGGTACTAGAGCTATCGTAGACTGATCACATCATCGGGTGAGAGAGTAGCTGTATGGGGGCCAGAGTTTCTGTGATAATCTGGCGAGTGGGGATTTCTCAGGCTTAGGCACTTAGCTGGGGACTGCAGTGCGGCGGGTTGTCCAGGATCCTCTGGATGGCTTGCCAGTGGTGGTGCAAGATGCTGTTCAGTGGTCACGCGAAGATGACTCACTGACCACGAGTGCAAGTAGTGTTGTCTTTGTTGTGGCACAGGCGTTGAACTTGGCTTACGTTGCTAGTCAGTTCAGAAATAGCGAAGTCCCAAATCACGCGTCTCATTGACCTCCCGGGTTGTCGGGGGCCTGCAGCGGGTCAGAGATTGGGAGATGATACCAGTCCGGGGCGATGCGTCCGGCACAGGAACCCGTCTGCAACGTGTACAGACGCTGTATCAGCTGGGGATAGGGATAATGCGAATTCTGGGCCTGTGGTTATAGTCACCCTTATCAGAATTCAAATTGGCTTGACCGGTCATGAGTGGAGCCGGTGCAAATACCAACAGTCAAACAATGCTACTAGATTTACTGGGGCAAAGTGGAGGTTATTGGCAGCCACTAGCAAAAATACATTCGGCGCATTGGATGGGTTTGGCAACAGGGCAAATCTTTATACATTTGGGAAGCATGGTGGAAGGTAATAATAAGGGTACAGGACAAATGGGATATAGGTCTGGGCTGTACTTGGGATTCTAATCTATATGGAGGGGTTGGCAGGGCATGGAATATCATACATGGGGTAACGGAGTATACAAGCATAAATTCAAACATGACATGAGATATATACAAGGTAGAAAGTATGTGCAAGGGAGAAAATACGAGTCATAGCAATACATCAAGGCAAAATTGTAAACATGAACATACATACTGACAGGACGCATGAACATGATGGTGGACGATAGGTGATGGGGTTGCTATATGACAAGGAGTAAATTCCCTCTCTTACCTTGGGTTAAGACGGGTGGAAGCACAAGGATACTGACGAAACTCAGGGGTCGCTCGGTGATGGCGGCGTGGATTCGCAGGTTGTGGCTTCGAGGTAGGGAAGTTAGCATCTGACACTAAGTCTTGGTCAGTAGCAGACTTTAAGCGGGGCGCCCTCGGGGGCGGGGCTTAAGAGACTGTGCGAGCTTGCTAGGTAGAGATGGCTGGTCAAGGGGAATGACGGCAGGTCTGAGGCTATCGTCGCTGGCTGTGCGGGGTTGGTCGAATGGTTGCGGCCAGGCCTCAGGGATGCAATTGTCCGCCTCGTCACAGAGGCCCCCCCAAGGAAAAAGGCGAGGACGTAGGACTCGACGAAGGCGCGGCCAATCAGCTCTGAGGTCGGCTGCCGGGTGCGACGATGGGTTGCGAGGATCCGGGTGATGCGGGCGATGCGGGGTTCCGGGTACGGTGGCGGGTGCCCAAGGCTGGGGTCCGCGGAGCTGCCGGGTTTCGGCTACGGTTAGTGGGCGGCGGCAGGAGTGAAGACTGGGGCGTCGGCCCTCAGGGGCGACTCGATGGAGTCGGTGGCGGGGTGACGGCTGAGGAAGTCTGGCGCGGGGCGATGCTTTCCCGCGGGGCTTGCGTGGCGGCGTTCTGTCGAAGACGTAGGGAGAGCGGGGTGGAGCGATGACTCCGGCTGTTGGCGGAGCCTCTTCTTCCGTTCTTACCACTTGCTGCTGGGATAGTGGGACGGGGTACGGTTTCTGGTGGACGGGAGCGGGGTCCGTTAGGGTGAGTCGAACTTCTTCCAGGTCCGTCCTCCCAGGAATGTCGGTGAGGACTTCCCTGTACTCTGCTACGATGGCGCGTAGCTGGCGTTGCTGGCCGGCGGGGAGTGAGGGGTCCAGAGAGACGTCCCGGAAGGATTCCTTCCCTTTGAGCGGAAATTCGGCGACGCCGGTCTCTGTGCCATCCACTTCGACGGCCAGCGCGACCGTGAGTAGTGAGTGGGAGTCTGGGGCGGGTGCAGGTTGCTCCAGGTACCGCTTGAGCAGGTTGATGTGGTGGGTCCTGGGTTTTCCGCCTACCTCGATGCGATAGGTGGTGCGCGAGAGCTTCTCGAGCACCGGGTAGGGTCCCTGCCAAGCTATGTCTAGCTTGTTTGTGCCGCTGGGGAGAAGCAGTAGGACTTGGTCTCCTACCTGTAGCTCTCGGTCCCGGGCGCGGCGGTTGTGGTAGCGGGCTTGTCGCTCTCTCGCCTTCTTCAGGTTGGCGGAGGCGGCTTTCCATGTTGCCTTGAGGGTTTCTTGTAGCTTCGTGACGTATTTTGTGGCGTCGACCGGTGCCTCGTCCAGTTTGGCGTCGGTCCAGCTACGTCGTAAGGCGGCTAGAGGTCCGGAAAGGGGTCTTCCAAAAAGCAGCGTGGAAGGCGTGTATCCGGTGGAGGTGTGCGGGGTCTCTCGATACGCGAAGAGCGCTGACGCGACGTATGTGTCCCACGCTTCCGGCTGTTCGTCGGCGATCTTGCGGATGATCGAGATAAGTGTCCCGTTCAGGCGCTCGACCTGTCCGTTGCTAGCGGGGTGGTAGGGTGGGGTCCGGATATGGCGGATGCGGAGTAATTGGAAAACCTCCTGCATAAGTTTTCCGGTGAACTGGGACCCGTTGTCGGTCAGGATGTTGTCCGGGAATCCGACTCGAGTGAATATGGTGACGAGCGCGTCGGCGACACGGGCGGCGTCGATCTTCGGGAGGGGAACGGCTTCGCACCACATCGAGCAGGCGTCGACGAGGGTTAGTAGGTACTGGTTCCGCTTCTTGGTCCGCGGGAGGGGTCCTACAATGTCAACAGCCACTCGCTGGAAGGGCGTTCCGACAACGACGGTGGGGCTGATAGTGACTGGTACGGTGTGGTGGCGGGGCGAGTATCGTTGGCACTGGCTACAGGACTTGACGTAGCGCTTCACGTCATCGGTCATCCCGGGCCAGTGGTATTGAGCGCTGATTCGTAGAGTGGTCGCTCCTATGCCCATATGTCCGCTTAGGGGCATGCTATGGCCAAGCTCCAGGATTTGGGGGCGAAGTGTCGCAGGTACGACCAGTTGTGTATGGTCGTCCTTCTGGCGGAAGAGGAGTCCGTCTTCGACGAAAAAGTCCCCGGACTTGGGTGGAGTGCGTGCGGCGGGAAGTTTTCCGTAGCACTTGCGGAGGGTGGCGTCGCTTTCTTGGGCCTTCCGGATCTGTTCCGGCATCTGGTTGGGAATCGGGGGTGGAGTCGCGGCTGTCTTCGCCTGTGCGCGCGTCTGGACGGCGGCCATCGATTCCACAGGCTGGGGCGGCATCCCCAAGAAAACGTATCGGCATCCTAAAATTAAGTCGTACAGGGGCTGGTCCATTACTGCAGCTTGAATGGTCCCCGTTACGTACCGGCTGGTTACTTGGATCCGGGCTATAGGGAGCGTGGTGCTGGGTTGGGACGCGTCGGCCAACTTCAGGGTGATAGTCTCGCCGGTCAGGTCTTGTTCCCTGATGAGCGAGCGGCGGACGACGGCGTCGAAGGTAGTAAGTCCAGTGTCGTAGAGACAGTGGGCTGGGCGATCGTTGACTGTCACTTGCTCGGTGACGGCAGGTCGATCGGCGGGAGTAGCGACGGGGGTGACAGGGGTCCCGTCGGGGGTAACGTGGCGTAGGGCTAGTACGGTACCTTGTTTGCGACGCTGGTCGCTGATGCGTCGAAAACATTTCTCCCGGGTGTGTCCTCTGCGTTGGCAGTAGCCGCAGAAGAGCTCGGTGCTCCGCTTCCCTGGCTCTGCGGTGAGGGTTGGGCGTCCTTTGGGCGGCGGTGGACGGTGGTTCGCCGGCGGGACTGGCCGGCGAGGCTGGTGGCGGGTATCTGGCGACGAGGGTGCGGGGGGATCACGGCGAGGCTGTCTGTCGTCGGGATGGGCGGTGAGGTATCGATCCGCGACGATGATCAAGTCTTCAAGGCGAGCGGCGCCCTGCTCGGCGGCGAATGTCCGGAGTTCCGCCGGCATGGTGCCTCGAAGTTGCTCGGCGAGCATCAACTCTAGTAATCCGTCGTAGGTCCTGGGTTCGTCAGTTTGCTCAATCCATTTATCCCGTAGCGTAGCTAGACGGTCGGCAAACTGCGTGAACTTCTCCCCTCTCTCTCTCCGGGAGTTCCGGAAACTCTTGCGATAGTGCTCACCTGAGAGCTCAAAACCATGTAGTAGGGCTCTCTTGAGGGCGGGATAGTCTCCCTCCTCGGAAGTCGGTGTCTTGGCTAGAATCTCATAGGCCTTTCCCTTGAGGCCATGGCTGAGCTTGCGATACCAGTGCTGGGAGTCAAGACCGTTTTCCCTCGCGACTCGCTCGAATCGGGCGAGGTAGACTTCAATTGTTTCGTCCCGATCGACGAATGGGTCCAGGGGGAAGTTCATCCCCGGAATCGGCGGGGGGGGGGGGGGGGGTGCGGGTATTCCGGTGCTGGTGGCGAAACTGGGGGCGAGGAGCGAATAGTCTTCGCTAGCGGGCGAAGCGATCCCTAACTCGCGGCGGTCGCGCTCAAGTTGGAGGAGTGCTTGGCGCCGTTCGAGCTCCCTGTCTTTTCTCTTCTCTTCGAGCGCCGCGACCCTCTCGTCCTCCTCCTTCTTCCTTGCGGCGGCTCTCTCCTCCTCTGCTATTCTATCCTTCGCCTCCTCTCTTCTCCGCTCGGCGGCTTTTTCCTCCTCTGCAAGCCTCCGGGCGGCGGCCCGTTCCTCCGCGGCGAGGCGCTCCTTCTCCTCCTCTCTTCTCCGCTCGGCGGCTTTTTCCTCCTCTGCAAGCTTCCGGGCGGCGGCCCGTTCCTCAGCGGCGATGCGCTCTTTCTCTTCCTCCTTCTTCCGGGCGGCGGCCCGTTCCTCCGCGGCGAGGCGCTCTTTCTCTTCCTCCTTCTTCGCCTCTCGCTCTTTGGCCCTCTCCTCCCTCTTCAACTTTTCCTCTGCCACGTCAGCCTCCACGTTCGCCAAGACGTAGTCTTTAAGTTCGGTGCCGGCGAGCCCTAAGCTCTCGCCAATACTCTTGTACTTAAGAGCAAGCTCTCCCCGGTCGGCCATGGTAAGAGAGGTAGCTTACCCTGCAAAAGGTCCTAACCGGGATGAGGGGCACACACAAGGGGTACACTGACGGAAAACAGGGGGGTGGGCTGGATGAGCTACGATGAAAACTGCAAAGGGGCGAATACAACACAACCACAAAGACAAAGTGCAATCAATCAAAAAATCACAAAAATGAATGCAAGAAAAAAGCCTGTTGAGAGATCACCACTCGGGAAAACCAGTAAGGGACCTATGGGCTATGCTAACTACTACTAAGTCTAGCGGGCTGGGGTGGAAATCTAGCTAAGTCCTAAGTCTAGTCAAGTTGGGATGGGAGCCTAAGTCTTTTGTCTTGTCGGGTTGGAGGGGGAAACCTAAGTCTTTGGTCTCGTCGGGTTGGAGGGGGGGAAACCTAAGTCTTTGGTCTCGTCGGGGTCGCCAAAATTAATGTCACGAAGAAAGGGATTTGGGGGAAGGGGGTAAGCTCTTAATCTCTAGCGCTGTGTTATCTCCTTTGATAGATCAACGTGCGATGACATTCCAGAGACTAAAGCAAGGCCAAATTAATAAGTGATAAACAGAGTAAAGACGAGATGGAAAGTAAATGTACTAGTTAAGAAATACACAGTCAAAGGCCAGTCAAGGAAATTGCGATTTCTGTAACTATCTACTTTTAATAATTTGAAAAGGGAGAGTCCCGGTCAGATTGTTCTGGGGTGATTCATCGGCGTGGCGTCTCTAATACTGAGTAGTCTGGTGATATTGGGGAAAGTCAATCTTATGGGTACTAGAGCTATCGTAGACTGATCACATCATCGGGTGAGAGAGTAGCTGTATGGGGGCCAGAGTTTCTGTGATAATCTGGCGAGTGGGGATTTCTCAGGCTTAGGCACTTAGCTGGGGACTGCAGTGCGGCGGGTTGTCCAGGATCCTCTGGATGGCTTGCCAGTGGTGGTGCAAGATGCTGTTCAGTGGTCACGCGAAGATGACTCACTGACCACGAGTGCAAGTAGTGTTGTCTTTGTTGTGGCACAGGCGTTGAACTTGGCTTACGTTGCTAGTCAGTTCAGAAATAGCGAAGTCCCAAATCACGCGTCTCATTGACCTCCCGGGTTGTCGGGGGCCTGCAGCGGGTCAGAGATTGGGAGATGATACCAGTCCGGGGCGATGCGTCCGGCACAGGAACCCGTCTGCAACGTGTACAGACGCTGTATCAGCTGGGGATAGGGATAATGCGAATTCTGGGCCTGTGGTTATAGTCACCCTTATCAGAATTCAAATTGGCTTGACCGGTCATGAGTGGAGCCGGTGCAAATACCAACAGTCAAACAATGCTACTAGATTTACTGGGGCAAAGTGGAGGTTATTGGCAGCCACTAGCAAAAATACATTCGGCGCATTGGATGGGTTTGGCAACAGGGCAAATCTTTATACATTTGGGAAGCATGGTGGAAGGTAATAATAAGGGTACAGGACAAATGGGATATAGGTCTGGGCTGTACTTGGGATTCTAATCTATATGGAGGGGTTGGCAGGGCATGGAATATCATACATGGGGTAACGGAGTATACAAGCATAAATTCAAACATGACATGAGATATATACAAGGTAGAAAGTATGTGCAAGGGAGAAAATACGAGTCATAGCAATACATCAAGGCAAAATTGTAAACATGAACATACATACTGACAGGACGCATGAACATGATGGTGGACGATAGGTGATGGGGTTGCTATATGACAAGGAGTAAATTCCCTCTCTTACCTTGGGTTAAGACGGGTGGAAGCACAAGGATACTGACGAAACTCAGGGGTCGCTCGGTGATGGCGGCGTGGATTCGCAGGTTGTGGCTTCGAGGTAGGGAAGTTAGCATCTGACACTAAGTCTTGGTCAGTAGCAGACTTTAAGCGGGGCGCCCTCGGGGGCGGGGCTTAAGAGACTGTGCGAGCTTGCTAGGTAGAGATGGCTGGTCAAGGGGAATGACGGCAGGTCTGAGGCTATCGTCGCTGGCTGTGCGGGGTTGGTCGAATGGTTGCGGCCAGGCCTCAGGGATGCAATTGTCCGCCTCGTCACAGTGTGTGTGTGTGTGTGTGTGTGCGTGTTTTGTTGTTTTTCCTCCACTTGTACACTAAATAGTACGCTCATGGAAGGGTTTATTAATCCACATTATTGAGGTGAAGGCTCTCAGATGGGTATGTAAGCAGTTTAAGTAGACGTAGTGGCCGCTAGAGCACAGCCACTCAAGACAAGGGTGGTTGTTGTTGTTGTTGTTTGTTGATTAGATTAAGAAGACAAGGCCTAGGGGAATATAGGTAGGACCTATAATAGTACATGGAAGGTGTACTGGGGTATGTGTTGCACTCATCCGTATAGACCATGAGCGTTAGGACCATTCAATTTCATACCATAGAATGCATGCGGGCTCAGGCTATCACCAGAGTTTAAAGGAATGATGTATGCATGGTATAGATCACGTTAATTATGCATGTTACATCATGAATACAAATTGATACAACCTCAAACAACCTCAAACACCTCAGTTTATTTTCTCTCGTCCTATTTAGTTCCAAGGAGGATAATTTGAAGTAAGGTCAGAGAAAAAAGAAAGTATGGCTCGCTTGTGATGCCTTACAACTGCGACGACCACGATATGAGAGAGAGAGAGAGAGAGAGAGAGAGAGAGAGAGAGAGAGAGAGAGAGAGAGAGAGAGAGAGAGAGAGTTTGTGATGGGGTGGAGTGGGGTGAGGTAGAGTTGGATGGGGAGGGGTTCATATTGACTTAAAATCCTTCTGATAACGCTGATATTGATCTCTTAAGAAGGTTGAATCGGGGACAACAAACAAGGAGAAACGTGACCATGTTTTCAAAACGAGACCCGGGCATGATCTGCTGTTAAGTTTACATGCAATGAATACAATGCCATGTATCTTACTTATTCAGCCCACATGGACCAGTTATAGTGTTGGAACAAAATAGTTGGCTCTGAGAGAGAGAGAGAGAGAGAGAGAGAGAGAGAGAGAGAGAGAGAGAGAGAGAGAGAGAGAGAGAGAGAGAGAGAGAGAGAGAGAGAGAGAGAGAGAGAGAGAGAGAGAGAGAGAGAGAGAGAGAGAGAATAGCATAAAACAGAAAGGGAGGGCGGGAAATTCCTGGGCAGGACAGATATTCCCAACGTCACGTTTTGTCAACATTTTGGATGGAAAGAGAACGAAACCCAAGATTTGCCAAGGTTCTTTTCGATGGACCCCGCGAATGACTTGGGGTTGTTTTCAATTTGCTTTGGCCGTTTCCTCGGAGAACCCATGGGCATCAGGTTTACGGAACTACAGACAGGGAGGGCCGCAAAAATGATAATGATAGAAAACCTTAAAGAATGGAGAAGCAAATGGAAGTCCACAGTCTGGTAGCTATTTCGGTCAGTGATCGATGTGATCCATGAATTAAAATAACAGAACTGTTTGACTGTGGATGATAAGTTTGTTAGCTGTGGGTGATGACGATTGACTATTGTTTCGTAGTTGCGTTCAAGTACTAATACTAATAGTGTATGCCAGAAGTAAACTGCGTGAGGGAATTGTTTGATTGTGTATCATAAGCCTGAGAGGTTGTTTTGTTTTACTGAATAGGATCGGAAACAGAATCTTTTTCAGAATATGACAATGGAAGGGTACATCATAAGCCTCAAGGTTTGTTTACTGAATATGATAATGTTTCTACTAATTTTATTTGTGTTTAACTAGAATACTAATCTGTTTACCAGGAGAAGTACTGGGTTAGGAAATACTGAGGGTAAACTGGTTGATTGTGCCTATTAATGAGACTGAGGGCTTATTTGTTGTAGATGATAATGGTACTATTTTTTCTTATTTCAGTTTAGTTACTATTACTAATAGTGTACGCCAGAAGGAAGTTCTATCTGAAGGAATAATTTAAGAGTGAACTGTTTGATAGCGTATAACAAGACGGAGAGTTCCTTTACTGAGGAGAATAATGGTACGTTTTTTTCTTATTCGTGTTTAACTACTAATACTATTGGTTTATGCAGACGGACGTTTTGGATGAGGGGAATCAGGAGAATTAATTAATGTCTGACTGTGGATGGCTAATTTGTTTGCTGCGGATATAAAGACAACGGACAATTTTGTTTTCTTATTTGTGATTAACTACCTACGGATACTACTATAGAGCGTGTTGAGTGGAATTCTGAGTAGAATTAGAACACAGAGTGGGAGAACTCTCGTTGACAATAACGATTGAGGTCTTAAATCGTGCTGATGGCGTGTCAACAAGTTCTGTCTCATTGGCCGTGGTTTCCATAAGTCCTATATTGTTTTTGGCCTTGTCTTGGCTTTCAAACCACAGCGTAGCTGAGATTCGCCGAATACCTGCTACAAGTGGACAGGAGAACTTAATTAAGCACCGGTTATTCTCTGCTACGCAGTGCATACTTTCATTTGTTCTTCTCTACGAGCCCTTCCACGTGTATCAGCATTTCGAGCGAGCGAGCACACACACACAAACACACACACACACACACACACACACATACACACGCTATTTCTCTCTCTCACACACACACACACCACACACACGGTGACACGCACACACACACACACACACGCACACACACACATGCTTAAGCTAACGAGGTGTTGGGAATCCCGGACCGACCTTTTCAATCTTCTCTAGAGATCTATCGGCGGACTGGCATCAATATTCATAAAGGACATTCCTTGTCAATGAGTGGTACGTTTGATCAGTGCGCGGCACGTGCGCGATATACATGTGTAACAAGATAAGGGAGGCAACCTCCCAGAGGCTGATATCACTCGCGAGATTGAATTTGGAACGCAAGTAACGAATGTGTTTGGAACGCAAATAACAAGTATCAAGCGAGTTCGGACAGCAAGACACAAAAAGTAGCGAAGTGGGCGTACAAGTGGGGAAAATTAAGCGCGTGAATTTGGAACAAGGAGGATGATATGAGAATAGAGGTGACCAAAAGTGAAGGAAAAAAGAAAGTGACCTCAGCTCCTGCCAGCTACTGTTCACATGATCTGTAACTTCTAACTATTCCAGCACCGAAATACCTAAGACCACAATATTACAGAGGCGTAGTGCGAGGGATTCAGTAACAACAACAACAACAATAATAATAATAATAATAATAATAATAATAATAATAATAATAATAATAATAATAATAATAATAATAATAATAATACATGTAATACATGTAATAATGACTTCGGGAACTGCCAGCTACCATCCACATCACCTGTAACTTCTTACTATGCTAAAATTTATTATTATTATTATTATTATTATTATTATTATTATTATTATTATTATTATTATCATCATCATCATTCAGCGATTTATATAGCGCACATATCTCACTGTAAGTGGCGAATAATGTCACGATAATTAAACTGTCATTTTCACAGACAGGTCACATCACATGTTCTATCTGGGATCGTGGTTTACGATGACGGTATGAAGTCTTACATGTGCGGTTTACAAATGTGTTAAGTCAGCAGCACCGCCAAGCAAAGCCTCCGTTGTAAACACCGCTACTAGCTAAAGCATGGCGGTGTGTCGACTGAAGGTGGCCAAGCAGTTTGATGATGGAAGACGGCGTGGAGACGAGATTGTAAATAAAACGCGAGTGACACCGAGTCGATTACGGAGGTGACGGCGGCTATTTTGATACACAACAAATCTAAGGCACCTGCAGCCATTCCCGTCCCAGTATGACTTTTTCCTGTCGTCTGCTTCCTGGGAGGGCGGCCATTGGCTTTCCCGTCAGCCCGGCGACTTCCGGTGTTGCTTGGCAACAAGGGAAACAACCGGGTTTTTATCGTAAGAGATGCCTTCAACCGGAGCATTGACTCACTTTGTGTGTATGTGTGCTTACTTCGCCATAATTATTGTTTGCAATCAAAGTAGGACATGTCCGTAGTAGTTCGACAAACCACGTTATATTTGCTCACGTTTTCCGATTAGTTTTAGTATATATATATATATACTAGAGAGAGAGAGAAAGAGAGAGAGAGATAGTGTATATAAACAAAGAACGCCCACCACCTAACTACTAACTGAGAAGGTCTCTATGAAAAAGAAGACAAGACGCCCATTTACACTGCTCGTAGCATCATCGATATCAGTGTTGTTTGTAAAGTTGCGTGATGTTTCAGCTTTTAAAAAAAAAGTTCATCTCAATAATCGATGGACATTCCAAATGACAAATCTCGGAATTAAGCAGTAAAGGTAAAGGTAGTCCAATAGCCTTATGGCCGTAGGGGAGCGTGATGTTGGAGATCACACTTATCTTGGGCCAGCGTAATGAGGGTGATGCCCATCTCTCTCCCGCGCTGCTTTACCTTCCCCACCCTTAAGAGAGTAGGTACTCAGTCACATTTGAGTCAACTGGGGGCGTTGTTATTTGTCGCTTTCACGTTTTGCGGTCCAACCGCTAACAGCACTGGACGGTGCTTAACTTGCGACACAGTAGCGAGTGCTCCAACCACTGCGCTATCCGACACCCCAATTAAGCAGTACATTTTTTTAAAATAAAAAAGCAGTGCATTATTTTATTTAAAAAAAAAACACCGCTCGTCATGTTAGCATTATCGGTGATTGATTCAGTTCGGAAGTGTTGAAGGTCACGATCTCTGGATAACCGAAAGCAATCATTGTTCACTCCCGGGCTACTCGACTACGAAAACTCAAAAGGATGATTTATTGCAATAGGAAGTGTTTGTAATTTCTCTGACAAATTACAGTGAAACAGTATTTAGTTTTGTTTTTGTGCTACTTGACTACTTGAAATCAAGAGTGATGAATTAGCTATTTACAATCCACGTAATAGACACAGTGAATTCGAGAGCAGGAGGTTGCGCACAGAGAGAGAAAAAGAGAGAGAGAGAGAGAGAGAGAGAGAGAGAGAGAGAGAGAGAGAGAGAGAGAGAGAGAGAGAGAGAGAGAGAGAGATTCCGGTTACCCTAGAAATGACCTATTTAGTACCCAATTTACACTCTTTTTTGAGGAAGCAACTCAAGTATTGAAAAACACCTAAGCACGCGAAAACAATGTCCGAACTCTGTTAATGTGAGTGGAAGTAATTAGAGTATGTACTAGCAGATAAACTATTTTCCATATAATTAAGAAAACACTTTTTTATGTGAAGGATGTCCCAACAGTCAGATTGAATAATTTTTGTTTGTGTTGTATTTGTACTAGAGTTAAACAAAAGAATTGCGTTGAATAAATGAAAAGTTCATTTTGATGGCTGAATATTGTTGTTGAACTTGCATTGGTACAGTTACCTGAAGTGGCTTGCACCGATTGGCTTGTTGTGGAGATCACGCACCAGTCCTTATTGGTGTTTAAGATTTCAGGAAGTTCGTAGTAATTAGCTTAAGCTCAGAACTTCAGCGGTCCGTTTCCGAAGTGATTTTGAAAATGCGATGACATGCTTTAAGAGTCAACGGAGATAGGGAGGAAGAGAGAAAGAGAGAGAGAGATAGGAAGGGGAGAGGGAGTGACGGGGGCATAGACAGAGACGGACAGACAGAAACAGGTTAAAACTTTTATTAGTTATGGCTGGATAGTGTTTTGCACTGAACTGGGCTTATAAAACGGATGAAGCCTGAAGCGCAAGCTCATATTATATTTAAAAATTCATTCTACTTCGAAAAGTTCAAATGGAACGAACTTTCAAATGCAAAATAATTTTAAGCTTTTTGAACTAGCTATTAAATGGATCGATCTTTCAAATGCAACATTAATTTCAAGCTTTTAGAACTAGATATTATTTTTTTAAATAACAATAACAACGCTCACATACAACAAACAAACTATCAAACAGGAAGAAAACAACTATTGGCACACGTCAATTTTTCGGTACAAACCAATTTCAAATTAAGTTGTAATGGTTAATGTACCGAGTGAACATAAACAGCATGAACAATTCATGATGTTTAGTGAAGCTTTCACAAAGATCACAAGCGAATGCGTTAAGAATCTTTCTGAATCTTTCCCATCGCGTCGGATCATATAATAACAAGGGCCTTAATAGGTAGTGAGTATCATATCAGTATGCTTCACAGTTGTTGTTTTCTATAGAAATTGTTCTTCTGTTAGCGATTCTCCAGCTCGTTAGGTGCTCAAGGCGCTGGCTGAGGAAAGGGTCTAACTCAAGTTTCAATCTTGCATAACATAGATTGGCATTGCATGCCGCGTTGCAAACCCGTTTAGTGGATCGTTCACCAACCGTTGTTTTTAATATTAAAAAAAAAAAAAAAAAAAAAAAAAAAAACAACAACGGTATTTTCTCTCTCTATTAATCACTTGAGATCGCCGTGGTGCTTCATCAACACTCCAAATTAGTGGACAGTTTTCAATAACAAGGTTTTTGCAACACACTGAAATCATTAATAAGCGATCAGGGACAACTCGGTGAAGGCTTTGGCAAAAGGGTCAATGTGTACCTGTAGATTATAGTCACACGACACCGAAGCGTATAGGCGACTACTGGTCACATTATTCTGACACCAGCGAACCAGTTGATGGTAAAGGGAAAATATTTTGGTCACACATTGGCCAATCCGGGATTCGAACCAGGTACCTTTCGGTTACCAGTAAGACGCTCTACCAACTGAGCTACCCGGCCCCACCAAAGGGTCAATAGGGTACAATCTGTTTTTATTTAAGGTAGCCAGGCCCATCCATCTTATCCGCCTTGCCCTTATTATCCTCATCGAATTCCTCTCATAATCCTCCTCTCCTCGGCTTCCTCCCCCTCCTCCTTCTTTCATCATCATCATCATCACGATCATCATCATCATCATCATCATCATCATCATCATCATCATCATCATCATCATCATCATAATCATCATAATCATCATCATTATCATCATCCTCACTAAGCTTCAGGGCGTCCGTGGAAGGTCAACTGGGTACTGCCTTGGATGATTTAAAGGTTGGCGGCCGCATCCGGAAACAAGCAAATGGTCGGCCCCTAATGGAGATGTCTTGTTCATAATTGCCGACAGCTTATGCAAGATTGGAGATAGAAGGAGTTGGGTGACGACTAAAGGGCAGATCGTTTTTATTTATCCAGCCAAGTGCCATTACCCTCGTGATTGCCTAACCACTCATTCTTTCTCTTTGCCTTTAAATGCAATCTTCATCTCAGTTTACTTCACATAGTCTACTACCGTCGCATATTTATCTCTTTTTTTCTCTCTCATCAGCGCTTGTGCTGTGCTGTTTTGTATTGCCGAGATTTCGCAGCAAAAGCACCTGACGACGGCGACAACGACTAAAAGAAAAAAGAAAAGAAGAAGGAAAAGAAGAAAAGAAGAAGAAGAACATGAACAAGAACAAGAACAAAGAGAACAAGAAGTCAAGTCAACAAATATTTATTCCATATTAATAAAGGAAATTTGTTGCCGCCAACTGCACGGAGACGGCTTCCAAATAAAAAAAGGAAGGAAGGTAGAAAGGAAAAAGAAAGGGAAAAAGTTGTCTTTGTTTCTTATATAGAGCAAAACTTATGGTACAGGACAATGTGTTTAATTAGAACTGCTCCATCCCGTGGATCTGACAGCAACATACAAGATCCTAAATTAATTCCAAGGCGCACACTTGCTGACTGGCCCCTGTGCGACGCAAGAACCGTTGAGTCATTCCACCCAGTTAGTACAGAAGAAGATGAAGAAACAGAAGACACAGGCGCTAGTTCAAGAGCTCAACGAATACAATTTACCAAAACGGTCGCATTAGAAATAGCAGCCTCACAAGTACAGAGAATATGATGATGAAGAAGAAGGAGACGAACAAGATAAGGAAAAAGAAAGAAAGAAAGAAAGAAAGAAAGAAAGAAAGAAAGAAAGAAAGAAAGAAAGAAAGAAAGAAAGAAGAAAGTATACATTAAAGGGAAAAGAAGAAGGAGATGGTAAGCAGAACAAGAAAACTACGGGGTCGGGGATTGGGTTTGGAGGTGGTGGAGAAAGAACAAAGTAGACGTCATAAGTAACAAGATTATTTTAAAAAAAAAAAAACAAAAAAAAACATAGAAGAAAGAGCAAACATAACAAGAATATGGACAAGAATAAGAAAAAAGAAGAAAGTTCACATTTCTGATTTTGTCACGAGATTGTTGGTGTCATTGACCAACGAGATGTAACTCTATCATGAAAGAAACCCCTCTATTTTTGATTGTTCTTCATTTATATCTAGCGTCATCATTCGGATTACCGCTTCGCGTGCTCCGACTAAGTCTTGCCCCCAAGAAAAAGGCACATTACCGAGGAACCAATACAAAGCTGGAAAACAAATATCGAATTCCAATTTCTAGGCGGTGTGCGTTACCTTGCCCCGAAGCAAAGATAGTTATAAATAAAGATACGTCATTAGCGCTTTGTTGTGATGATGGGTGGAGTGAGCGCCCCCTAGCGGCGTTGGTGATCATGGCGTCGAATAACAACTCGACGAAGCGTCGCGGTGGTGCGTCTTGCAGTGCAATAAACTGTACCAACTCCCGATTGAAATGCCCTGGAAAATCTTTCTTCCGATTCCCAAAAGACGAGGCGAGGTAAGAACCAGTATTCTTTTGGCTATCTTTGTTTGCAAATATATTAATCGATTCTGAATTGAACTAGACCGGTCCACAGGCTGTGAAGTCTGTAGGCCTTGTATGTAATTGAGGCGAGGCCTACAGACTTCACAGCCTGTGACCGGTCGTCAACATTACATTTCGTCTCCTGCATAGTAAACTTGTCCGCATCTGATCAGCTTTTATTTAAACATTTTTTAACTTGGGTTAAAACATCAAACATGCTGTGTGATGCACAAACATCGTTTTGTACTTTAAAGCCTTGCGAAGCAATCTACATGTTTTGTCCCCTACCACCGAAAACAATATGAAGCAGGAATGTGAAAATCGAACTGTGCAGCAATTATTCTAGCTGTCTTGTTAATTTTATTTTTGTTCCACACCACTTTTCAGAATTTCAAAATAGTGGATGTAATGTGTTTGAAGCTTGGAATGTTAAGTAATTATAATTTCATCACCCTGACCTATTTTTGTTGTGTTGTTACAGTCAGATGCAAAGACTGGGTGCAGAGGGTGAGGAGAGATCTGCTGCAGAAAGATGCTAAACTACTGTACAAGTCTGGCTACTACCTGTGCAGTGACCATTTTGAAGACTCCCAGTTTATGAACGCCACAGAGAGAAATAAGCTGATATGGTGTGCTGTGCCTTCAATCTTCAATGTGCCAAATCCACCACCAACTGTCACTTCAACCAGGCGACCACCTGCAAAGAGGGCTGTGGCACCAGATCTACACCTTTCAGCTGCTAAGAAACCCAAAGTGTCAGGTGTGTTTTGTGTGAGCATGTCTATTGCAGTGTAGGGCTAAAGTAAGTGTAATTTGTAGTCTTTATATATGCAAAAATATGTTTTTGGTTTCAACATTGTACATATAGCTAGGCCTAAATATATTTGCATTGATCTATTGCTTGTTACAGAATGTGTTTCTTTTATTCCTAATAAGGAAATAAGGAAACAATGTTGCACATGTGAATACTTACAACAATGGTTTATACATAATTTAATGGTTGGTGTAAAGGAATGCCATTTTGTGGTATCATTGGTTTACATACCACACTGATAGTGTCTCTAGATCTCTTCATAGGTTACTGTCATTGACAGGAACAGTGATAGATCTGTTTAAAGGTTACTGACAGGAATAGTGATAGATTTATTCAAAGGTTACTGCCATAGACAGGAATAGTGTATACATGTGTTCATAGGATACTACCATTGACAGGCATGCAGCAAGTGAACAGAAAACAGTGGTCGTCAGTTTTCTTCCAACTACTCACCACTGCTGTTTTACATATACCCTTCACTAACCTAATTAAATAATTAATTAATTGCTATGTTATATATATTCATTGTAGGTAACAGAGCTCTGAGATAAGGTTCTAAAGTTAATCTATGTCCGCTTGTTTTGTTATAATGATGATGTTGATGATTGTTGATGGTTGCTGTTATTGTGATTAATATTGTTGAAAACTATTATTTTATATTTATTAATTTTTTTTAAATGCCTGAAAATGTACGATTAGTATAATATCAATATATCTAGGACATGTATGTTTATTTTAGGCATTATTAAGATAACATTTTGATGATTATAAAATGTACAGTCAAAAACTGTGTGTCGATAGGCGTAATTGTAAAGCTTATTTTATTGCTCACTAATGATTCCTATCAGAGTAAGCCACAAACAAAAAAAAAAGAAAAAAAAAAAGAAGTGAGTGTTAAACACAACTCAGCTAGACAATCAGTATACACTCATTGCATTTAGTTTTCAGTTTTTGTAATATGCAGGTAAGTGCTTGCATAGGTTCAGTGTTATTACTTTTTTGTAAAAAAAAAAAAAAATCTAGATGTTTAATTCTGTTTTGTAAATGTGCTTGGGCACCTGTTTCAACATTGTGATGTTCACAGTGGTGATGATGATTATTATTGTTACTATTATTAATTTATGATGGTTGCAACGTCAATGGAAAGGATAATGATGATGATTGTTATTATTATGTTTTTTAAAAAATAATTATTATTATTGTTGTTTTTTTTTCTACTTAAAATAATGTTCCTTCTCTTTTCCTTATGTTTATTAACTTTATGTATACATGTATAATATATTATTAACCATCAATTTTTTTTACTTTGCTCGTCTGTTCGATGCACATTGCGATTATTGCCTGTGGCCTATAACACCAAAATATTGTCATTTGTTGGTGTGTTTCATGTTAACATTTAGTTGCATTTTGTCTATAAACAATGTGTTTAGTGTGTCTGGCGCGAGACTTAAATACAATTACTTAGGCAACTTTGTTGAGTTAGAACGTGTGCGAACAAATGCTTACTATTTAAATAAAAATGCTTGCGATTAAGAATTATAACGAAGCTCAAAGTCTGGAGTTATTGGGTTTGTATGTTTGTGCGTGTGTGTGTGTGTGTGTGTGTTCTTTTTTTCTTCTCCTTACACCCATACCAAAGACTCACACAAATAAAAATAAAATAAACAACAATATTATCTTTAGCACAAGCATGCTCTGAATGCCCATATTATTTTACACTTTGCATTCATTGAATACATCACAATGTGCCAGTTGTTTAGGGCTAATAATTGTATGTATGTGAATGTGGCTAGTACACAAAACAATCAGAGGAAATCATACATAATAATAATAATAATAATAATAATAATAATAATAATAACTTTTTAATATCGTAAGCTTGCCAGGTGTAAAATAGGCTACAAGCACAAATCGCAGTAATTAAAAACAAAAATAATTTTTAAAAAAATTGTATATATACATTTTTTTTATAGTAGTAGCATGCACATAAAGTCATACTATAATAATAATAAACTAACATACACTGAGCAATGCAATATCTTTGTGTGCTTGCTCCTCCACATCATTCTGACCCCTATTAAATAAATAATAATAATAATAATACATGCATACACTGAAAAAAATTGTTTACACAAACTTGTACACAAATGATTTACAAAGCACATAAACAACTAACCCGGTTAAAAAGAAAAAGAAAGGCCTACATGTTGTGATGAGAGATTATTTTTTAAATTATATTTGTATTTAATTTCTTTTTGGCTTGATCTAACGATTTGTTTGATGTGTAAGCCTATAATAAACGTCAGAGGTCTACTGTGTGATCAACAACCCGCTCGGATGTCACTTGTAGGCCTATAAAAACTACTCTCGCTCTATTTCAAAATTACCTCCCTTGGTTGTGTGATCAATTTTACCGCTTGGAGCGCTTGCCGCAGGCCGTCCTGAATGAAAATAGAAGGGATCACGCCTACTGACCTATCTTTACTGTGTCTCTAGTATCTTTGCCCGAAGTAAATGTGCTTTAATCTAAGGTTAACATCAAATTTCATTTAATAATGTGCTCACAATCATAGGGGTGAACTTTTAAATAATGTTCTAAAATTGCGGTTTTTTTTCCACCTCAAGAAGCAGCTCACACCCTACTGATCAAAGGAAGGACTACGCACAAACAACGTAGTTGAACTTGCCGAATAGAAGGTCAGCCTCGGCTAGTCTCAGCAAAGCAGTGTGGACTAAGGAGTTACTGTGGTTTGTCTTGTCACGTGGGGTTTAGGGGCTCTGCACAATGGAATTATGGACCCTCACGTTTATTCGGTGGGAACTGCTAGTAGGTCACCCTATGAATTACTTTAATAAATTTATTTGTTTAGCTCGTTCTGTGTTAAGGTTGGGGTACAGAAATAGATAGAAAAATGGTAAAAGATTACTGTCACACTAGCTTTCACACGGCTATGAATCATATGTAGTCCAGCCACTTGATAACAGTTAAAATCACACATTTATTTCTTCTACTCTATACAAGATTCTCTAAGTACTAATCTAACTTAAAATGTCTCAGTCACTGCTAATAGTTCGATCGCTGATAGTCTAGGCAGCTGTTATATCGTCCTCGGGCACTTGCTATAATATTTCATGTAGATTTGGACTACTGTGGTCCGTTTTACAGTTTCTGAAGAGTTGGACTACTGTGGTCCTGTTATGATCAGTTTAAGTGCACCTTCGTGTTATGCACTTAACTCATGAGTGGGGGTTCGAAGTCCTTCTGTGAGGTAGCTTCTGGTCCACCTGTGTCGTTGTGTAGTTGGGTTCCCTTGCCACGCTGTGGGGTCTGACAGGGAGTTTTCCGGGTAGCTCTTTCCGTCTTGTGCGGTAGAGGATACTCCGCCAACTAGTCGTTTCTGTGGAGTGGTGCGCACAGGATAGCTCGCCTGCTCGTCTGTAATATAAGAGACGAAATTCTGCACAACCCTGAATAATCGGTTTGTGCAGAGCGTCTCACTGAAAGCCAAAGTAGCCCTCAGTGATAGCTCCACATCTCTATACATAAGCGACGAACATTCTGCTACTTCCGGGGTCCACTGGAATCTCACTCTAAATTCCTATACATACATAAATATCAATCGTGTCTAACTATACACATACAGAATTAATAATATTATAAACATTCAGTGGTACAGCCACTGGTCTGCAAACATACATATAAGTTAAACAACAGTGGTTCTGTACAGCATACAACATGGCGGCGCAACCGGTCGTGTTTCGGCTCGTGGTCGGCTCTTCCACGTGGTACGGCAAATTCGGATTAATAATTCACATTTCTGCATAGCAAATTCCACAAACATAATTTCAACAATAATACAAATATATCACGATGAAACAGAAGGGTGTTCATTTACCTGTTTGACAAGTTCAGGCCCGTTGTGACTTGAGAGAATTCTAAGATTTCAAAGTCCTGCTTCCTGGTCTATGAGTGTAGAGATTTCTCTAGCTGTGGAGATGTTGACTCTACCTCGTCTCACACACGACTGATTCAAACTGTGTTAGGCTCTGACACAGTCAAACTGCTCTACCCACTGAGCCTGCTCTGATTGGTTAAAACGGTCCGATTCAAAGCTCAAGTGCTGACTCACTGCGATGTGGGTCGGGCTCGCGGTGTGTGGTCTGCTGTGTAATTTAATTGCTGCTGTGTAATATACTGACTCTCTCTAATGTTACCATTACTACACATGGCTAAATAGTCAATGAGCAGAGTTAAACTAGCCAATTCATGACATGTCTAAAGTTAGTAGTAGTAGTGATTGATGATGTGGCAACAATCAGGGTGAATTTGAAAGTAATTGTTCTTATGTAGCGAAGTTTCCAGTGCAAAGTGATAAATATTGGTCAGTGTCGGAATTTAACGCAAATGTCGCTCATAACGCACGAAGCACTTTTTGGGGGGTACGCTTTGGCGCTGTTTGGGATCAAGTCGTGGCTCTGAAATATGTATTATAACCTCAATTTGATTTGATTTCTTGTTGACCCTGAGCAGTCTTATCTGGACCATTCTCTCCTCAAGACATTCAAGTAAGGCTTGTTAGTTAACAGAGGCAAAATAAAAGTGTATTTGCATCATTAGTTGGAGTTATTGTTAATCCGGGGCTATTATCAAGTACCTCTATTTTAATTTATATATTACAGTAATTTGTGTTATTTGTGATCACCAATCTCTGTCCTCGACTAAACAGTTATCATACGTTGAAACCTCGGTGTATGTACGTAGGGCCCATTAAGACGGAGACAGTCGTGTTTTTAGTACAACAGACGAATGGCTGACAATGATGAAACGTTTTCAAACTAGGTGGGAGCCTGTCTTCTGTTGGTCTAATGACCCCCTACAGTGTTGTAATAGTTTAGTCAATCTTTTTCCCTCACTGTCTTCCTTTCTCATTTTAGGTCACTTTCCGGCGTCTAGACTTCGTTTTATTGAATACACAAGACCATGTTTGATTTTTTTTTCGAGTCACTTCATAATAGTCCAGTGGGAGTTGGGTTAGGGTTGGAGCATTTCACATTAACAGGGACAAGAATACGTTGTTTTCCTTGAAATGATTTCAATAAGGTCAACTTTCTTGTACGAACAATTCTGGTAATAATTATATTGTAAATTAGAATTTAATATCGTGTTATGTAGTGATTTAAAGAGGAGGAATGGGGACGGAAGAAAGAAGACGGAAGAGATGTCATTATGTGTTGATGTTGTATTATAGTAGTGATAGCAGTAGCTGTAGTGATAACAGCAGCAGCAACAGTAGCAACAACAACAAAACCAGCAGCAACCGCAAGCAGCGGCAGGATTAGTAGTAGTACTAGTAGTAGCTGCAGCAACACAGCTATACTAGAAGCAGGGGCAGCAACAGTGTAAGCAACCACACCAAAAATCGTACTCATCTCATGCTGGTAGTAGTAGTAGTAGTAGTAGTAGTAGTAGTAGTAGTGGTAGTAGTAGTAGTAGTAGTAGTAGTAGTAGTAGTAGTAGTAGTAGTAGTAGTAGTAGTAACTGTATCAAATAGTATTATGTGTTTAATTTACATTCTCTTCACGATTATAACTTCTTTTTGTCTTTCCCTTCCCTTGTCGCTCGTCCACCTTCTATAATCGCTTTCGCTCATCTCCATCAGTACTACCTCTGTCATCCACTCAATCCAACGTTTTCCTTCAACCACTCACGTCGTCCAGCAAGTTCACAAATCTTTCTCAACCCAACCCACCATCACTACCTTCCAAACGTTCTAGTCTGGCAGCAACACCAGCAGCAGTAGCCACAACAATAACGACCACGGTGATCGAGGGGACAGGAAGGGTCGTAGAGGCAATCGTTGACGTCAAGTCCACTAGGACTGCAGACGTGCAAGGAGACAGGCTGAAGCAACAGCTGCCAAAAGAAAAGCTTTGGGCAAGCCAAGAGGGACATTAAACTGACGATCCAACACATTGTGAACGTGGACTCTCGAGCAAAATAGAAGAACGCAACGAATTTTCAGACAACTTACATTCTTTTGGATATTATCACTGGTCAAAAACCATCATCATTGTGTATTTACTGTTGATGATGACGACGACGACGACGATGATGATGATGATGATGATGATGATGATGATGATGATGATGATGATGATGATACGTAGTCTTGAATAGGGCAGGTATCCACGGATAAAGTTGAAGCTCATTGCGCTTGAAAAGAAATGAGAGTCGCTGTGGCCATCAGATGTCTACAATGCTTACTGCAAAATAAACTGGTTGGTCAAAAATGATTGTACAAGTATACACTTAAGAAAATGGTAGAATAACATGAAGCATAGACCTATTTAATTTGTATACATGCTGACCAGCTTCCGTTGTTAGTCCTTCACACAGACCACCTGCCTAAAATAAGTTACATTTGCATCAGACATAAGTTTTCAAATGTAGCTTTTATACATTTTGGTTGCTCATTATAATATCGGTGTTTCCCAATCGCAGTCTACATTGATTAGACCAAACATCAGTACGACTGTTTACTTGTATAACAAAAATTTAATTATTGAACTTACAGTATATTGACGATGTGTGTGTGTGTGGGCATGTAGAAACGACGTTCTGATGACACACACATGAAACTCCACATGGTTTCTTCTGACTTTTTTGGAAGGCCGTACTATTTTGACGTCAAAATAATGCTCCGTTGAGTTAGAGCTGTTTTAGGATTAGGGTTAGGTTAAGGGTTAGGGTTAGGGATAGCTTCAAAAATTGGAAAATGTCAAAATAATGTCAAAGAAATGGAAAGTGTGTCAAAATAATCCATGTGTTTTTTTTTCACAACAGTCATGAGAACGTCGTTTCTACAAAAATATGTGTGTTTGTGTGTACTGTGTCAGTGAGAGAGAGAAAAAAAAAGAGAGACAGACAGAGTCGGAGAGACTGGGCTCGATTCTTAAGGAGTGGGAGAAAAAGAGAAAAAAAAGAAAGAAGAAGGTGGTAATCACAATCAAGAAGGCGAAGAAGAAGGATAAAACACCTGATGTAGATTTGTGACAGCTGGAACACTTCTACATAGAATCTCTTGACGAATCTGTTTACCGCGTGTCATTTTTGTAGATATGACTGTGCAGGTGTCCATAAACAATCGTGTCTGCGTACGTGGTGTGCTAAAACTGCAACCAGAGGAATACACAAAAAAAGGAGAAGGAAGAGAAATAGAAAAAAAGACATCATCAGTTAGCAGCCTACCTTTCCTCCCACACACACACACACGCACACAAAGACACATGTTTCCTTTCATCCTTAGCAGTTCAGTTCAGTGTTGTGTGGTGTGCCTTTTTTCTCTTTCTTTCAACGCTACCGCTGGCGATTTTAAAATAACGTGAACACTATTAACAATGCAACGTCTGGATGATATAACATGCCTCTTAAATAATTGCATTCCACCAGCAAATTTTGAATTCAATGATTTAAAAGGCCTTTTGCCTAACAATGTACTATAATCAGTAGGCAGAATTAGTTGTGATTGTTGTATTATTTTAGCAAAGACGTTTATAGGTTCTTCTGTTGGATCATTTCTCTGACAAACATTAGTATATCTTACGTATTGATGCGTCGGTATTATTAGTTACAGGTTGTGCTTTAATATGTTTGTTTGTTTGTTTGTTCGAACAGCTTATCATTTAGACGAAAACGACATCAAAACAACAGAACTGATAACATGCCTTCGTTTGACTGGCCGTAGTCCGCTTAGTACTAACACCTTGCTCTTCCTATTGTGACATAAAATATTATTGGGCACTCAAACAAAATATGTTCTACCCAAATTCACCGTGAGCATGGACAAGATCCTTTAACAAAATGCCCATTTTGTAACCACTTGTGCCCGCCCTTCTAGAGGGCGACCCATACTGAGGTTCTTAGATTAAGAATACTTAGTGAAGGAGTGCAGGGGGGGATTACTCTCAAGGCCTCGTCGTGTTCAGGTACGTGTTAAGGTGCATACAACATGCAGGCATGCACGGGTCTGTTTGGACGTGGTTACGAACTGTTTGCCTAACAGGTACACCCCCACTTTAAACATCTGCCAGCCATTCTTCCCTCTCTCACTCTCCCTACTACACAAGTTGAAACAATTAGAGTTACAAGAGTTGACGGTGTGAAGAAGGAGAAGAAGAATGGGAAAGAGGTGGGTGACAGAGAGAAACAGACAGACAGACAGACAGAGAGAGAGAGAGAGAGAGAGAGAGAGGGAGGGGGAGAGAAAGCAGCCTAAGGTGATAGTTTAGGAGATGGCCAATGAAAGAAAAAAACGAAAAAAAAAATTCCTTTCATATCTGGAAATAAAATAGAAATTTGAAGTAATAATGTACACTAAGTTAATGTTTTTACTCTTATTGATATCATTCTTTTATAGTTCGTTTACAGCCACGTAGCACCTGAGCCTACTTTTGCGTGCACCCTGCATACGTTTTGAACGTTCGTGTACTATGTTTAATATGTTCCTGTGTTTATATTGCTGTATGATTTTTTTGTGTGTGCGTGGGTGGGTGTGCATGTATGCGTGTGTCTTCCCCTTCGCTTCTCAGCAAACCATTTCCGCTTCTTCTTTTTTTCCCTTTTTTTCTTCTTCTTCTCCCATCAGCTCCTATGCATCTGTTCTGTCAGCTTAACCCTACGATTTCCTGTTTCTACTAGTCTCGACTGCTCGGTGCTTTTAAGCCCGTTTTTGTATGCTGACAGATGCGGAGGCAGCTTTATTAGTGTGTGTGCGTGTTTGTGTGTGTGTGTGTGCGTGCGTATGTGAAAGACAGAGAGAGAGAGAGAGAGAGATCAACTCAGCTGGGGTCAAAATCTGGTAGGAGAGCGATAGAGAAAGAAACACACTTACAAATCGTTATGTGTGCACAGTTCACTTATTGTTTCTTTTAACACATTTTTTTCCCTCTCCATGCAATGAATAAAACGAAAATTGACGATAGGCATCAATAATTGAACGCTGCAGTACTGTCTAGTAAAATATTCTAATAGGCGTTTTATAATTATTGTGCTTTAAACAAACATGCCCCCCCCCCTATATATATATATATATATATATATATATATATATATATATATATATATATATATATATATATATATATATATATATATATATATATATATATATATATATATATATATATATATACTATTCGTGAGATGGGATACCGGCATAGAACAAAAAAGAAACTTAATGCAATAATTTTAGTGAAAATAAAATGAACGTAAATTTTTTTGTTTTGTTTTTAATTTATCAGCATCTTCTATCTAATTTTCTATATACATCGTGCTGTCTTCCACTTCTAGTTAATCTTCTATCTCTGTCTCTCTCTGTCTCTCTCCTTTAATCCCCATTCTCTCTTCTCCCCCCCACTCCCAACCCTTCTCGCTGTCGCCTTCTTGTCTCTTGCTCTTTTCTGTTGCAAGTCGTGCGTAGATAAACAATTATAATGTCATGTTCTGACGTGAGCGTTAACAAATAAGGAGGCAAGTCATCATACAGGGTGGTGGTGGCAAAGAGTGTTTTTGATTTTGTCAGGTGTAGACAGTACACGCTCGCTACTCTTTTATCTCAGTGAGAACAGACAGATGAAACCATATTGGGCGTCTTTGATAACAATAACATTACTATTTTGTTTGCCTACCAGGAAACTCAATAGATGCTATATTAGATTAACATTAGACGAACGAGTCCTCGCGAAGAGGACAGACAATTATAAAAGTGTGTTACAACCTTACATCAGTTTGTCTGCATTTTGAAATGTATCCGAAAATGTTTTTTTAAAATTCTTAGTTGCATTCAGACGTGGATAATGTTGTGTAAGTTCACGTGCTCTCCGAGTCCTAGCTTTAATTAAATCTCGAATCGTTTGGCTATATTTGATTCTTTTTTTAAAAACAATCTGTTAAAACTATTTGTGTTTCCAGCTTCTCCACATTTCCCTGCCTAATAAAACCTTAATATTAACTTGTTGCTACAACAAGTTTTGCTGAGTTGATCACATGAATTTGAACTTTTACTGATCTATCTTAATGTCTTGACGCCTTTACATTTTAACTATTAAGCACCTAATATGTGTATGTTACGATACATTATTCTTTTCATAATTCTTAAAAACCACTGTTATTCAGTACGTAGCGAATCACTTCAAAGCCAGCCGTTGACGTAGGAATACCCATACAAATAAACCACGATGTTTATCACCTTTCAAACAGCAAAAAGAGCGTATTTCCGGTTGCAGCGGAAGCTGGCTTCTGGTACAAAGAGTGCTTACAAGTAAATACAACAATATCGTATGCACACTGAGCATTGGAGACTGCTGAGGCAGGGGTCTGAATCAAGCTTATACCTGGCAGGATCTATGATACTCAGTGTGTATATCGTATGTTGATTTATCTCTGGAAATCCCAACAAAAAAAGACTGCCACGCACGCGCGCACATGAACAAACTCAGAAGAACATTATCATCGTCTTTAACACTCGTGCCAAGAATATAGCCATCACCTGGTCCTGTGTTCCTAAGTGATTAATAAGAACTCTTAATCCCGGGCTACTGTTGAACTTCTGCAATCAATTTTCAGAGCAACTGCAATTCAGTCAGTTTAGTTACCGTTTTATCGCAAGAAAGGTTTACATAGTTTTGATTAATGTATAAAGGGAAACACCTATTTTAGATCTGCTATATACATGCAGCCATCACCTGTAGTCTAACCCAGTGTTCATAGGTTGTGGATATCGACTCTTGATCCAAGGGTACTGCCAAACGTCTGTGAAAGTTGGATTGAGTAGGCAATTTGGGAACAAATATTTCTATACAATAGTGTAGCCATATGATAGCCTTGACGGTGTCCTCAAGTCAAGTCAATAAATCTTTTTACCCACAATGAAGAATTCTCAGCGAATAAGAAAAGAAGAATAGAAACAAATAGAATAATACATAAAATCATTATCACACACAATCTCTTCCAGTTCTTTTTTTACTACTAACGCACATACACATTTAAAGTTAATTTCATTTGGTTGACAAAACCATTGATATCATGCACAGACAATTAAGATAACTTCCCTTTCATTATAATAGTTTGAGGGTGTGAACCTAATATATAATAGTATTCGTAAATAGAGGTAAGTTATTTATTAAAAATTTAGAGTCGCTGATACGAGCTCATAAATCAATGTTACTGTTTTATTTCTGCGTTGTGTTCAAACAGACCTGTGTTCACAAGTCATGAAAGTTTATTTTCTATGGCATTCATATAGTTTGGACAATAAGAATCTACACCATTAATTCTCTGGCTTCTTTTCTTTAAGGAGCAAGGGTACAAAACTTCTGAGTATCATCAGACCTGTACTCCAGAACACTAGAAAACATCCCATCTTGCAATGTTTGTGATATTATGGTTGCATGCCTTATTCTTTACTGGACGCAGAAGCTATTGAAATTAAAATCTGTTATCATCCTCTCCATCGGAAGCAGTTATTTGAAATAAATATTTTCGCTTAATAATTTATTTTTACTATTTTATTCTTCTATCACGTTTTATTTTGTTTTGTTTTTTCTTTCTATCTTTCAAATCGCTTTTCTCATATCGTTCTCTGCGTCTGTCTTGTTTCCTGTCATTCTCATGTCTTCTTACATTTCTTTTAATATTTGTTTGTTTTTTAATCCTTCTTCCTGCCGTCGTTTTGTTCCTAAATTACTTGTTGCGTACAATAGTGTTTTCCACACGTACTGTACACGTAATCTTTCGCTATTTTTAAAAACATGTAATTTATTTTTACATTATGTTGATACTCAACTCATCTTATATGAATGTTGTTTTTTCCACTATTTTAAATCCTGTCTCTGAAATTAGACATGATAAATTCTTCGCTTGCAATTCTCATTTCACATTTCTCAACTTTTGACATGATCAATGTTCTCTCTTTCTATCCATTCTGTTTTTAAATTGTGACACTATTGATGGATTGTTATGTTCCGTTTCTCGCACGACAATTTGATACTCGAGACAGTCAAAGTTATGTGTGCTTTTGTTGTTGTTGTTGTTGCTGCTGCCTCCACGTTTGATTCTTGAACCACTTGAATTGATAAGTGTTAGTTAACATTTGATAGTGTTAGTTAACATTTGATACTCCAAATTTGTCAGTGACAATGTTTTATTGTATTGTGTTTCAGGTAAGTGATCTGAGTGCCGAGTCCATTAAGGTAAACGTACTCATTAATCATCTTTTGTGGCCTTTTTGTCTTGCTTTTTGGTGTACGTACAACTCATTGATTCCACTTGGTATCATGTGTCATTTGATCACCAAAGGTAAATGTATGTTGTTGTTTTGTTGTGTGTGTGAGAGAGAGTCAGAGAGAGAGAGAGAGAGAGAGAGAGAGAGAGAGAGAGTAATTGGCATAACTGTGTGGTATTGATATGAGTTTCCGTTACTAAGTGTGTTCGCAAATGCAAGCGATCCAATTTATCAATTAAAGTTTGGCTAGGTAAAACCTTAACCAATCACAATGAATTATGATTAAAATACTACTTTAAAAAATGCAGTTACTTAAAAATATGAACACACGCACGCACACACACACACACACGCACGCAAACATACACACATGCAGACAGAAAGAAGTAACAAGAAGAAGTCACAGTAACAAGAAGGAGAAGGAGAAGTAACTATAAGAAGAAGAGGAAACAGAAGAAGAAGTAACACGAAGAAGAAGTAGAAGAAGAAATGATACAAAGAAGAAGGAAAACGAAGAAGAAAAAAAAGAAGATGATGAAGACGACGACGAAGAAGAAGCCACTCGTGTAACGCCTTTCTCTAAAATGCTTGGATCAAAGGAATACAAACCAGATAAATTGTTTGTTTATAGGCTAATTCCAAAAATAAATATTATAATTAGCCTACTATCAAGATAAGCTGTAAAATTCGGGTCCTTGGCTGTGGTGGAAGAATAGTAAATGAGGTTTCGTTTAGCATGTTACGAAGGGACAAAGGAATACAACTAGGATTTAAATCGGGGTTGGAAGATTTAACGATTTAACGATTTAGCGAATTACATTTTTGGTTAAAGAAAATTTAACGCGTTAATGTTTTTAAAAAGTTAAAGAAAATTCAACGAATTACAAAATAAAAGTAACGATTATCGATTTCTTTCGTTAAAAATTTCGTTACTTCAGTTTAATTTTCCGCCACGAACAACATGCGCGAAGCCGGTTTGACCCAGTTGCAGCCAGTTTGAGGCGGTTTGGATTAGCCTATGTAGACATTGCCTACCCTGCATCAGTCCATATTAAATTTTGAGATCGTGAAAAAAAATGGCTTCTTGCAGTGATTCGAGTGATGAAAGTTTGCCAACATCTTTTTAAGCCTTTATGGAATACTACGACTTTGTTGGAGGAAAGTCAGCCGAGATGCTCTTTCTTAATTTAGATTATTTTTATTCTAGCTGCTGTATTTGAATGCTTAGCTTAATTTCTTTGTCTCGTTGGTGTGCGTGGGTTAAACTGCTTGGAAGGGGTGTGAATGAGTGTTGCAAGGACAGATTATACAAAATTAGTCTAATATCTCTATTGTTGTTATTAATAAAATATCAAATCTATTCACATTATTTGTTCTTGATTTTTTTTCAGTGTGTTCATAGATTACATGGGTTCTAACACAAGTTGTGTTTTTTTTTCACTTTTATTGGGTCTGAGCTGAGCAATAAATAATCATTCATGTATTTAACGCAAATTTATTTCTTTAAAAAAATGTATTTCTTTAATTTTGAAAAAAAAATAAAGAAAATGTATTTCTTTAACGTTTTACCCAAATTAAAGAAAATTTATTTCTTTAAAGAAAAAAAAGTAAAGACTATCAACCTTGGGATTTTTATATAAACACACGTTTTAGCTATTGTTTCGCTGTCATATTTATCGCAGCGTTCATATTTGGCTAAAGTCTGTGAACTAATACTGCCCTCCGCCCCTCCTTTTATCCCACCCACCCCCAACTCCTCCAAACAAGACCTCAAACTTTCATGTCTTTTGGGATAACATAAGGTTTCCCCATAACCCAATGATAGATGAATCCCATAGAAGGTTGTCAGGCCAGCATAGTTTGATGTAAGCTATCCATCTATTGCAGTTGTTTGCTTCTTGTAAAGTTTGTATTACAACATCTGTCCCAGCCCACTATAATTATTGTGTGGGATTAATTCGCCTTTGATCTATGTTAGGAACCTTTCAGCATCTATAAATCTATTAAGGATCTAGGAGTTTCTGAAGGAAAGAAGAAATAATTCTAACATGAAAAAAGAGTTTGAGTATGTGGTGTGTAGAAAACCGCCGTGCAATGTAGTACCAGTTTTATTTCAGTCAAAACTACCAAGTTAGAGAAAGCAGTAGTAAGTATGAAGAAGAAGAAGAAGACGAAGAAGAAGAAGAAGAAGAAGAAGAAGAAGTGTTTGGACTCGGTTTTCGTTTTTTAGAAGAAGACAAAAAAGTGCTTTGGACTCGGTTTTCGTTTCTTCGCTCTCTGTTTCGTTCCTATCTAAACTTCCTAAATAAGAAAGGAATACTAGGGCAGAGAGAAGATGTGCTTTGGATTCAGTTCTAGTTGGCACATGCTGAATGGAGATGAATCTTGTTTAGTAAACACAATGTCAGCGGCACGCTCCTTTGCCAGAATCCTCGATTTCATTGCTGATAGACCCTCGAATTCTGTATTTACAATCTTACTCAACATGTTGATTGCAGCGGCTCAATGGAAGAAGAAGAAGAAGCAGCTCGAATTTTGTACTCACAGTCTTCTTCAACACGTTGATTCCAGCGATTCAATGAAAGAAAAAAAAAGATGAAGAAGAAGAAGAAGATTCCTACTTATCCCTTCTACACTTAACCTGTTTTTTAACGTTCTTATCTAGAGCGCTTGTATTCTGATACTATAGTTGTTCATCTTTTGTAAAAATCGTGATCGCGTTGTTGTTTTTTTTGTTTTTTTTTTTTTTGGGGGGGGGGTTCTTGACACATTACATCTGTTTTTGTAACGTGGTTATATGCGTCGTAGTTTGTAACTGCTTGATATTTATCAAGAAGAAGAAAAGATTATGTTTATCCCAAATCGAGTCTTCCTTTGCGGGAAGGGGTCATGGTTATCCCAAAATATATCTGTGATTTTGCGTGGCGTAACCAACGATCTTATCAAGACTTGAGTTTTCTGCACACATTTTAATAAGAATTAAAACTCCGTTTCTCTTCTTGCTGCTCTCGTTGTTGTTGTTGTTGTTGTTGTTGTTGTTGTTGTTGTTGTTGTTGTTGTTGTTGTTCTTCTTCTTCTTCTTCTTCTTCTTCTTCTTCTTCTCCTCCTCCTCCTCCTCCTTCTTTTCTTCTTTGCTCCTCCCCCAATTCATTCATTTATTCATTCATTCATTCATTCTTCTTCTTCTTCTTGATAGACACGCCGAGAAAATATCTGCCTATTTAACTTATTGTTTCCGGCATGATACACTGTCGTATTCTTTTAGTACAAAAATTCGTTCTTTCATAGTTTGTGTGCTGTTTGGCAAGAAAACCTCCCGTTGAAACTTCGAATATCCACCCACTTACTCGGTTTGAGATGGGAGTATCCATTGGCTACCCAACAAAAAGGTGGAGTCCGCCCTTTTAAATGACCCTAACCTTCCTTGGATCTCTGCCTGTTTTACTTCTGTTGTTGTTCATAGAAATTTAAAATTGGCGCCCATTATTTAGTAATTGCATGGTTCTTGTAGAAGACAGCAGCCATTTGCGGTCCACGAAAAGGCGTGGTCCTCCCTGTACGATGACCCTAATCTTTTGTTTGATTCAGTCTGACTGTCCTGGGGGTTGGACGGTGGGTGGAAGGGTACAAAGAGGAGTGGGGTGGGGGAATCAGAACGCGTCAAAGGTAGATTTGTTCGTCGGTGCGTTAGAAGCCATATCTTAAGAACCACTAAACAAATTGTGACCAAACTGCATTGGAATATTACCTAGGTTAGTGGCCTGCCTCCCGTTCCATTGTATTTGCTCTTCTTCAAAGGTCAGGGTCACTGGAGGCATTTTTTTTGCTGCTAAAAGCGTTTTGCTCAATATCTCAACACAATAAAATAATAAAACCGGCTAAAGCGAATTTATTGAGATTTGGTACACAGGTACTTCAAATCATGGGACATCCTTCAGTCGCAGTCCGGTTGTCAGTGACACGGTCGGCGCATCGCTCCCAGTTTCCCCTTATTGTTAAAAATGCGTGTTTGTTTTGGGCTATATGTGTGGATGTCTGAAAACACATTTGAATGGTTTGCCAGCTTGTTTTTATTTTATGTTCGTTTTGCTGGAAACTCATTCGTTTTCATCCAAGAAGATGACATCCACCAATCAAGGTTACTGTAAAAAGGTAAGATTTGATTGATTTGAGACAAAATTAGCATGCTTGATTGTACCAGTAGGTTTTCATAGTTTAGTTTCGTACCATTTACCTCGTGGGTTGAATTCTCTCGGTAGTTGGCACATGGTATGAAAGATTATGACAGTTAGATTATATGCCAGGGTGCAATCAAGACAAGGCTTATCGGTTAATCTTAATTCTATATAAAATGATAAATGTCTCATTTGTCATCGGACAGTGTGAGTTATAAGAATCCATGACTTGTGACCTTTAGGTTTGTCAACTAGCTATTTAAAGAATTAAAATTGTATTAAGGAGTCAAGTTTTGTCAACTATTGAAACAGTTAAAATTGTATTAGAGAGCACACACACAAAACAAACAAACGCTATCACTTAAAAGAAAGTTTTAAAAGGTAGATATTGGACACTAAAACGGGTTCCCCTGCAAGAAGAAGTTCTGAAGTTCTCAGCAGCTATCATCAGTTGTTATTCTTTCTTTCTTTCTTTCTTACGTCCTTCCTTCCTTACACATTCCAATTATCATGCCATTGTAGCCCCTTAATCCTGTTTCATTTTATTGTGCGTAAAATAGATGTTACTGTTTGACTTGGTGCTTGTTTATAAAAGGGGAAGCTTATTCAGGACTGGTGTCTGCCGAATTCAGGCATCTGTTTTCGTCTCGTCTCGGCTGCAGGCGCAAGGGAGTTTTGCCTCTAGCCAGAAGCAATTTAAAACTAATTTTGTTTGAACAGATCCTATTTGTCCACTCAGGCCTCATTGTGTTGAGCCATACGTATTTCAAGATTTCGCGGACGGCTGGAAGACGTTCCACTTCTCTTGTGCTACGCTGAGAAGCTAATTCAGCAGTCTGTTTCAAGTCGTGGTGTTTTCTATCAAACCTGTAAGAGAATAGGCCCAGTAAAAAGGCTATAGTATCTTTCCGTCGTGACAACGCCCTTGCAACATTAGAGGCTAAAAGAGAAGGAAGAAAAGAGACGAAAAGGTAGAAGAAGAAGAAGAAGAAGAAGAAGAAGAAGAAGAAGAAGAAGAAGAAGAAGAAGAAGAAGAAGAAGAAGAAGAAGAATGAAGAGAAAGGAAAGAAAGTGGGGGGAGCGGAGCGTTGGTATGAGAAAGCAAAAAAGAAGATGAAGTAGAAGAAGAAGGACGAGAACAACGATGACGAAGAATAAATGTAGTATTCGACTTTGATGACGACAACAACAAAGAAGGAATGCAGACAGATGAAACGAAAAAAAAAGAAGGAAAAGAAGAAGCAAAAGGAAGAAGAGGATGAGCCGTAGCCTGGAAGAAGCAGAAAGTTGTTGCAAACTTCATCACTTAAAGCGCCTAGCCAGCTGAGCAATAAGGGAGAAAGCCGGGTGTAACTTCTGTGTGCTGTTGCAATTCGATTCTTGAGCGGGAAAGGGGTTGGTGCAAGACAAGCAAGCAGTGTAAGCAATAGAGGAGATAGAGATACAGAAAGTCGCGTGGAGACGCCAGCGGCACTTGAAGCCCAAGAGATAGCATGATGAAAGAAGCCAGTTAGTTGCAGAATTTCTAGCCCAAGTATAGACACCGTCATCACTATCATCATCTGTGAAAAAAAGTTTACTTTTTCTCCTTCTCTCCACCTTCCTCCATTCCAGCCCTGCACTCTTAACATTATCATCATCGCACTTTCACCCTACACCCTGTCTCTCCTGTCTCTCCCTCTCCTCTCTCCTCCACTGTAGTCTCTCTCTCTCTCTCTCTCTCTCTCTCTCTCTCTCTCTCTCTCTCTCTCTCTTTCTCTCTATCTCTCTCTCTCTCTCTGACATGAAGTGTTAAACTTTTAAGGAAACATTGGATAGTGCAGCGATGTCAAGACAACATTGAAAGTAAACATTGAGAGTGCAACGCTGCGAAGGAAAAGCATTATTTGTAACAGGCACTACTTCGATCATCACGCGCTTTCCTCCCTTGACGAATGGAATCGCTCTCGTTAATTGTAGTGTAGATTGGTTACAGATATTGTAGCAGACGGGGAGGGATCCCTGATCAGGCTGAATATATAAGAGTATTGAATGTAGCGCAATTTGTTTGATAAAACACAGCATTTGTTTTAAGGTTATGTATGCATCCATTTGCTTCTCATTATTGTAAATTTTGAAGGCTAACAGTAAGGGTTCTCGTTTTATTCCATTTGTTACTTAAAACAAAGACGGAACAACTGCATGCGATCTAGCAGAATTTGAATAACATAAGCAGGATTTGAATACATCAGATAAAAATGAATATGATACTTCTCATCTTTGTGGTTTTGATTTTAGAAACCTCACAGCAATATCACAGGAAGGATCCTTTACCAAGTAGAATCGATCCTCGATAGCACGGCCGGTCCAACTACGCGATTTAAGCGCGATACTATTACTTTATTATATACTATATGTAGCCGAGCGGCGGTATTTGACTCCCGTCTCTCGGCCACAACCTTGAGAACACGGCTCAACTCGAGCTATTATTTTCATTTTATCCCTCAAAATAGGGACATAAAAATATTTGCCCTACAAGGCGGTGATGCTTGGTTGGTAGTAAACCGGGTTGCCGGCTACTAGTGCCACGACACTTCAACACAAGTTGCTGCCACCGACCTGCATAAAATGCCTGCCGACAATGTAGTCCCGCTCACCACCAAAAGCAGAAGGCGAATGGTCAACCGGGGAAAACAAATGTCGGGTCGCCTTGTCCCGCATAACCCAATGACCTCCCCAAAGGATTCTGCACAGCAGGAGCCACCCAAGGCTAGTCTAACCAAGAAATTCAAGGTAGACAACTTCTCTCCCAAGCCTCAACCAGTCGCCTCCCTTCCGCTGCATAATTATATAATTATTAACTTCACCAGGAAGTTAAATAAAGATAGTTTTTGTTATAATCGTGTTTTTTTTCTTCTATCTTTTTTTTTTTTTTTTGGGGGGGGGGGGGGGTGATTCTTCACACACCCAGAAGAGAGACGCAAGTGGTAGAAAAACTACAGCTGCGTACTAGGGATAATTTAGATAGCTGTTGTAAAGATGCGCGAAAGAAAAATCAGACCATTGGAGATATCGCAATTCCCACTGCAGCTGCGCACACACATTGACTGAGCCATAGTTCGCGGAAAGATACAAGTTGGTTAATGTTGTCATAATTAAAATGGATCATAGAAGGCAGCTGAAGAAAACCCAAAACAACACACATTTCCTCCAATTTGTCTGTGTCACTGTCAGTGGGAAAAACATATTTATGGACGTAGCCTAATTGTTGTGTTTTCGTATTTTATCTAACCACATTTGAAGGAAGTGATTGTATATTAAGGGGATATGGACAAGTTGACGCAGGAGAGGGAGGAGAAGGAGGAAGAAGAAGGAAGTGAATAAACTGGTTTTTTTTTTTTAAAACTAATTATTTTATTTAGTTTAAACTAGGCTACAGGAGTGAAATGGGAGGTGTGAGTGAGAGAAGAAGGTGATGTAGAATTTGAGAGGGAAGCAAAGGGTAGGAGAAATTAAATTAAAGGTCTTTCACCACACAGCGTAGAGCTGAGACTCGCCGAGACACCTCGCACCAGTAAAGAGGCGACTTCAGCTAGTCTCAACTACGCAGTGTGATTTGCCTCCTAACGATCCGGGCAGTGTCGACTTGAGCACATTCATTCCGCTGCGGTCCCTTGAGTGCTAGTCTGATCCCTTGAGTGAAAAACAACAGATGGGTGGGGAGGGCCGTGCTATAGAGAGAAAGAGAAGAGAAAAAAAAAGGTTGGACGAATATTATGTGAAGATTGAAGAAACATGGAAGTTGGAGGAGGATGCTTACGCTACCGTTGCCAGAAAAGCCTGGAGGCCGTGGGAAGATGTGCAAGTGGACCGCTGCCAAAATCGCTCTGCGCACCATTTTACACTGGGATGGGTGAGGGGGGACAGTGAAGACGGAGGAGGAGGAGGAGGAGGAGGAAGAGGAAGAAGAAGAAGAAGAAGAAGAAGAAGAAGAAGAAGAAGAAGAAGAAGAAGAAGAAGAAGAAGAAGAAGAAGGGTTGTGAAGAAAAGATAAGGAAGGAAACAGGTGGATAATTATGAAAAGAAGTAGGAGTATTTTGAAGGGGATTTTACACTGAGGGCACACATTAAAATTAGAATGTAAAATTGTGGAGTTGTTTCTTCATCCTGGCGGAGTATTCACAGTATCCGGAAGAAGAAGAAGAAGAAGAAGAAGAAGAAGAAGAAGAAGAAGAAGAAGAAGAAGAAGAAGAAGAAGAAGGAGAGAAGGGCAATGAAGAGAAGAGGATGAAGACGAGAAAGACGAAGACACTAGGATAATTATGAAAAAGAAGTAGGAATTTGTGGAAGGAGAATTTACACTGGGGGCAGTAAAGAAAGAAGATGGAAAAGGAGAGACTATACAGCGCAACGATGCTTGGAAATAATTTCACAAGTACGACGCACGACCCTAGTCATGCGAGCACGTGAAAGTTTATCGAACTTAAAAAAAAAAATTAATAGGTAAGAGAAACCGATTTCCTGTAAACAAGTAAAGTGAAAATATATTGCAAGCTGTGGTATTTCGATGGTACTCGGGCTAAACATAGTAAGCTCTGATTTTAAAAACTAAAACTAAAAGAAAAAGAAGAAGATTTCCCTCCTTACTTTTTTTTTCTTATCCTCGTCGACCAGCAAAATGACAGTGTTTATCCTTAGGCAAACAAGCCTCTTTCCTGCAGCTCTGTGGGTAGGTAGAACACATTAAAACTTCCCTCTCCTTCGTATGTCGAAGATTAAAAGTTAAAAACAACAAACTGTGTATGTTAGTGTGTGTGTGTGAGTGTGTGCGTGTGTAGGTGCGTTTGGGTGTGTATGTATGTGTGGCTGTGTGTGTGTGTGTGCGGTGTTTAGTGGAGTGACGATGCGCAGAGGTAGACCTACGGGGGATGAGAATGTGAGTGATGTGAGGGTTATGAGCGCGCGCATGCGTGTGGGGGTGTTGTTTTCTGTGTGAAAATACAAACAAACAAATTGAACAACAAACTCCACAACACTAGTTCTGTACATTATGGGTGAGGTCGAGAAGTGTAATGTGTGTAAGAGAAAGAGAAAATGCATTTGTTGATGTTGCTGGCACCAATGTAACAGGTAGACAGGTAAACAAAATTATAGAACTTACAAGGTTTACAAGCGAGCGCTCGTGTGTGTGTGTGTTGTGTTGTGTTGTGTTGAGTGCAAGCGTGCGCGCGCATGTCTAAAATCAATGGTGTCTTTTTAATTTTTTATTTACCAAAAAACAAATGTTGCAATAGAATGAGTCAGCTCGTCCAGGTTTAATCATGTTCCTGCAACATTAAATGTCTCAGAAAACCACAACAGATCGTTCGGGTTGTTTTTTTTACAAAGAATTTTCTAAGTGTCTGACCCGCAGATGAACCCTGACTTTAACAAAATAAGGCTATTACTGTATTAGTTTGTTTGGAAATTGAAAGGATCTAGTGCCTCCATTCGGCCCGTCATTAAGCTTTGTTACAGCGTTTCGCCCAAACTTTTAAACCAAGTTGTGAAAGAAGTAATAAATATAATAAACGTTTCGTGAGTTGTAAATCTCTCTCTCTCTCTCTCTCTCTCTCTCTCTCTCTCTCTCTCTCTCTCTCTCTCTCTCTCTCTCTCTCTCTCTCTCTCTCTCTCTCTCTGTGTATGTTTGTTTGTTTGTGTTTGTGTGTTTGTGTGGGCGAAGGCTCGTGTAAAACTTTTTCCTCACGCACCAATTTCTTTGGAATGTGTTACATGTGGAATATTGTTCATCAAGGTTATCATTATTATTTTTCTTTTAGTGTAGGGTTGTGGGTGTGGGGGGGGGGTGGAGACATGAAATTGTGAGTGAAACAACTGGAACGTTAGCCTTTTCGGCCTAAAAATATTGTCCTTAACATTTTCAATTATTGGACGTATAGCTTCACTTTGTCGTCGGAACGTTAGCACACACGGCTGGCTTACCGCTTTTGATCAATGCAGATGACACGTTTGTAATTTTCAAGTCATAGGCTACCGATAAATAGTGTTGAATGAACCTATACCCCTAACATGAACCTGAGGTGCGCAAAACCCCTACTCCTTCGGATGAGCGTATAAAGTGTGTCCCGCACGTTTTTCCTGTTTACTGTATCGAGCTCCAGGAAAGTATTCTTTTCCCATTTTCTATAACAATTATCATTTTTTCCTGGTATGATATACGTACATATTTGAATCAAGTCCCATCATCGGCTCACCTGCGATCTATTCCTATATTGTGTTATTTGCGTCTTGCTTGTTACGTTTTCTATTAAGTTTTGTAGTGTTTCAGCAGGTGGAAACGAACGAGCTCGTCCCTTTTACCATTCATTTCCCGATGCACATGTTGATCACGTGTTAAACCCTATAGGTATCACACAGTACGGTAGAAACATGTGGCCGAGCATGTGAAGTATATAAGGTATAGATGACATTAGCACTTCTTTTCACATGTATCTAACGAGAGATAAGGTCGATGACACCGCATATGTTATTTTTGAAACGATCGTAGGGATTAAATAAATGTATATGTAGAATTAAGCCATATTCCAGTTACATGGCATGTAATGTTACGAAACATTTTTCATCCATACATTTTAACAGTTTGTGACCGATCAACGAATCTGCGGTGAATAAAAGTTTGTTTTAAAACTACAGGGATACACCCAGTGCATAATGCTATCCATTCTGCTTGTAAATACATCGTGCGTTAAAAGGCTAATGGGCATGATGATAATGATCGCGTTCATGATGATGACTATGAATGAACTTGATGAACGAATTGAAAAAAATATATTGAGTAAAACGATATCTGATATTCACAATGATGACGACGACGACGACGATGATGATGGTGATGATGATGATGATGATGATGATGAGGAGGAGGAGGAGGAGGAGGAGAAGGATGATGATGAGGATGATGATGATGATGATGATTTTGTATACTGAATGTGGAGTAGATTATGTAATTGTTGAAAAAAGTTCATCCTCTTTAACAATTGAAATAAAATCTGTAGCTACGCCGATGGATAATGATGATGATGATGATGATGATGATGATGATGATGATGATGATGATGATGATGATGATGATGATGATGATGATGATAATGATGATGATGATGATAATGATGATGATGCATTTTGTACTGTGCAACTGGAGTAGGCTCTGTAGTTGTTGGAGTAAAGGGCGCTCGTCTGTAAGGCACAAAGGCATTAACAATTGAAATAAATCACTGGATTGGAATTTAAACGTAAACTGAACCTCGATCGATGGCCGTTGCGGCTGAATAGAACTAAATTGCAATGCACTCCTTTAGCAGTGTGTAAGGGTGGTGGCAGCCCTTGCGTTGAGTTAAACAATGATGACATCTGCACTGAAAATGACGCTGATTAAACCCAAACAGCCAGTGCAGAGTTATTATCTGAAGGGCAACACTTGGGCGAAATAGAGGGTAAACACCAGTCAAAACTACGGTCTTGACGTGCAAGCGATCCTTTTCGCCAGGGTTCACCCTCTCCACCTCTCTCTCTCTCTCTCTCTCTCTCTCACACACACACACACACACACATACACACACAAACAAAACGATTCCTGTGTTCTTCACCTTATCTCCTCAGTTCATAAAGTCATTCCTCTTTCGACTCTTTTGTTTTCATTCTCAGCTTTTTATCGTCGACACGCGAACCCATCATGTTCTTTCTGTCATCTAGTTTCGCGGAACATTTCCCAAAATCAAGATCAATCCCAACACAAATGCATCACTGTCGTCTGTATTTGGATAACGATTTCTAGCATGAGTGCAGTTGCCGAAGGGACGACGGTAACGATGATGATGATGATGATATGATGATGATGATGATGATGATGATGACAACGGCGACGACGACGACGATGATGATGATGATGATGATGATGATGATGATGATGATGATGATGATGATGATGATGATGATGATGATGATGATGATGATGATGATTGAGCTACTGAAAAAGCGGTTGATGCACTTAGATTTTTTCGGTTAAACACTGGTGTCTGGGTGTGGTTAAAATTTAAATTACTCGAAATCCACACGCTCCGTGATGTGAACAAAGAGTAAGGAACGCCTACTGAAGACACGTGTGCATTCTTACAAGATACACTACAAGCGAATGTTCTGTTTGATGTGTTTAGCCCCATCGAATCTTAAGAGTCTGATCTCAAATTATTTATAACCAGTCAAAGGCGTACTCGAAGTTCCATGGTGATAGAATATCTAGTGGGACTAATCGGAAAGAAGTGAAAATCATAAATCCTTTCTTGTTGCATACTATCATGATGACAGAGTCAGATTTACTGAACGATTTTGCGTATTAATAATAGTAATAATAATAATAATAAGAAGAAGAATATTTTAAAAAATAATACAAGGATTTATATGATACACGTTAATACATGGCGATGATTCATGGCGTTTCATTTGGTCACAACCTGTACATTTTCACCTTGGTTCAGGAGTTAGATTCTAATAATCCTATCCTATCCTATCCTATCCTGTCCCGTAACCCGAAGGTCGTAGGGGCACCACAGATGATCGTTTAACCAGCATACTCCATCTTTCTCTGTCCTCAGCAGCCCTGATGGCTTCGCTCAGTGTCAAACCAGTCCATTCACGAATGTTGTCCTCCCACCTCTTTTTCGGTCTCCCTCTTCTTCTACCTCCTTGCACTGTGCCTTGCAGAATAGTCTTTGCAAGGCCTGATTATCTGGTGACGTGGCCATACCATCGGAGTTTCCGTTTCTTCACCACTGTTAGCAGGTCATCGTGTTGTCCAATGGCTTGTGTGATGGTCTGTCGGACTTCGTCGTTGGTTATGTGTTGGGTATAGGAAATGCCCAGAAGTCTTCTGTAGCACCTCATCTCCATGCTTTGTATTCTTCGTTGGAGATCTGCTGTGAGGGTCCATGCTTCGCAAACATATAGGAAGATGGAGATGACAAGGGAGCGCAGCAGTCTTACTTTGGAATGTAGACTGATGGTCCTGTCTTTCCAAATGGGCTTCAACCTTGTCAGGGCAGCAGTTGTTTGTGCGATCCTGGAGAGGGCTTCCTGTCGGGACTCATTGTCTGATACAATGGCTCCTAAATATTTGAAGTTATGCACTGTGTTAAGGGATTGGCCTTGGACTTTGATGTCCATATTGATGCCATTGGTGTTGTTGGTCATCATTTTGGTCTTCTCTGCACTTATTTCCATTCCATAGGCTCTGGAGGTGGTGTCAAGCCTCTGTACCAGCTGTTCAAGTTCTTGTTCTTCTCCAGCCAATCCATCAATGTCATCTGCAAAACGAAGATTGGAGATTGCTCTACCCCCTATGCTGACTGTGCCTTCATGGTCTGCAAGAGCATCTGACATGATGCGCGCTATGAAGATGTTGAAGAGTGTTGGAGAGAGTAGGCATCCTTGACGCACACCGATTGTTGTTCTGAACCAGTTCCCGATGGCGCTGTTGTGGAGGACTGCACTGGTAGCCTTGTCATACAGGCTTTTGACGACTTCAATAATTTTAGGGCTGATGTTGTACACTTTCATTGTTGCCCATAGAGCTGCATGCCAGACTCGGTCAAACGCCTTCTTGAAGTCTATGAACACATGATATAGATGTTGTTGGTGCTGTAGGTATTTCTTTCTAATAATAATAATAATAATAATAATAATAATAATAATAATAATAATAGATATTATACACGATGATTTACTTTGTATTTGGGCAGGATGTGAAGTTTGTAAGCTAATTAAGCATAACTATGTACCTCCAGAGCCTATGGAATGTAAATAAGTGTAGAGAAGACCAAAATGATGACCAACAACACCAATGGCATCAACACGGACATCAAAGTCCAAGGCCAATCCCTCAACACATTGCATAGCTTCAAATATTTAGGAGCCATTGTATCAGACAATGGGTCCCGACAGGAAGTCCTCTCCAGGATCGCACAAACAACTGCTGCCCTGGCGAGGTTGAAGCCACTTTGGAAAGACAGGACCATCAGTCTACATTCCAAGGTAAGGCTGCTGCGCTCCCTTGTCATCTCCATCTTCCTATGCTTGCGAAACATGGACCCTCATAGCAGATCTCCTACGAAGAATACAAAGCATGGAGATGGGGTGCTACAGAAGACTTCTGGGCATTTCCTATACCCAGCACATCACCAACGACGAAGTCCGACATACCATCACACAAACCATTGGACAACACGATGACATGCTCACAGTGGTGGAAACTCCGATGGCATGGTCACGTCATCAGATAATCAGGTCTTGCAAAGACCATCGTGCAAGGCACAGTGCAAGGAGGTGGAAGAAGAGGGAGACCGAAAAAGAAGTGGGAGGACAACATTCGAGAATGGACTGGTTGGACACTGAGCGAAACAATCAGGGTTGCTGAGGACAGGGAACAATGGAGTACGCTGGTTAAACGATCATCTGTGGTGCCCCTACGACCTCCGAGTTACGGGATAGGATGTAATAAATAAGTCACTGTAGTTACCGTGAATATAAAGGTGAAGTGCCTTTTGATAAACCTTTTCTTAAAGCGAAATTAGGAGGTGACGGCTTGTTTTCACCTCAAAATTGAAGACTTAACAGTTCATTAGTTCGGGAAGATTGAGACCGTGACTACCGTCCACTGATTCCCCCCTGTCCAGTAAAGATGATAGGCCACTGTTTAGGCACACGAACTGACCTCATTTCTTTCAGCACAAACCTAAACGAAGATTGGACGAGACTGACCCCAGTATAGTTCAGTAAAAATTGAATCAGTCGTGACTGGCCTCCTGATTTCCCACAAGTCCGAGGTGATAATCCTCAGTTTAAGCCATACGAAAGATCAACTGAACCGTCCTTCTATCAGTACCAACCTAAAGGAAGATTGGACGGATATAACACGAGACTGACCTCTGTACCCAATAAAAACTGAATCGGTCATGACTGCTCTTCTGATTTCCCACATGCCCGAGGTGATAATCCTTTGTTTAGCCACACGAAATAACCTACCAGGGTACCCTCTCAGTACGAACCTAAATGAAGATCGGACAGAAACTAAGCGACTGACCTCAGTATATACTATCATAGTTATATTGGTGCAGTGATGGATATGTGCCGACATTTAAACACACGACAGATAATCACGCGACCCTTAAACACTGACACTTAATCATGCGTAAGATAAACACAGGCACAGATAATAACACGACAGATAAACATATGGACAGATAATCACAGCGACAGATTAACACAAGAATTTTAAACACACAACATATTATCAGCACAAAATAGCATTTAGAGACTCACAACATTTAATGATTCAGAAGTAATAAAACATAAGTTTATAAAAACAATGGCCTACAGAAAGACGAGCAAGTGATGTTGATAGGTTACCTTGATGAGTATGGCTTTGATCTTTATTGCTGATCTCCTAATGTCTTCAAATGAGCATTACACTTGTAACTCTTATGCAATTTACAACTCCAGTATATTTTTCCATTCTTATTGTAACGCACTTTAACACACTCAACACATCTGTATATTACTGATGGACGTCTCTTTGTGGAAACGCCAAAAGTAGCAGAATCTAAGCGTGTCGCCATATCAACCATTAACCAAAAAAAAAACAATATCTTTCCAATTGAAATCTTTAACTTTCTACTCTACTAACTTTACTTATAGATTTCTACTACGTTTCATTAAACTATACTCTTTTTCCTATCAGTAACCAGAAAACCAATATCTTTCCACTTTAATTGTGAACTCTACTAATCATACTTAAGTTGCAATAGGTCTCTTTGAACTATACTCACTTTCCACATAATTATGCAAAACAATACAAAAGTAACTACTATTCGTCAAGTTTTAAATGTTGTGATTATACGTCGTGTGTTTTAAATTCTTGTGTTAATCTGTTGCTGTGATTATCTGCCCATATGTTTATCTATCGTGTGATTATCTGTGCCCGTTTATCTGACGCGTGATGAAGTGTCTGCATTTAAGGGTCGTGTGATTATATGTCGTGTGTTTAAATATCATGTAACCGCAATGCCATTTTCATTTCCCCCTTCTCTGAAAGCGACCACCCTCCACTGATTAACTACACGAAACTTACCTTCCATGAGTACAAAACCTGAACGAAGTTCGGACATCCATAACGAGACGTACGTGTTGCGGAAAGGGAGGCGACTAGTTGAGGCTTGGGAGAGAAGTTGTCTATCTTGAATTTCTTAGTTAGACTAGCCTTGGGTGGCTCCTGCTGTGCAGAATCCTTTGGGGATGCCATTGGGTTATGTAGGACAAGGCGACACGACATTTGTTCTCCCCGGCTGACCATTCGCCTTCTGCCTTTGGTGGTGAGCAGGACTACATTGTCGGCAGGCATTTTATGCCGGTCGGTGGCAGCGACTTGTGTTGAAGTGTCGTGGCACTAGTAGCCGGCAACCCGGTTTACTACCAACCACGCTTCTCCGCCTTGCAGGGCAAATATTTTTATGTCCCTCTTTTGAGTGATAATAGAAAATAACAGCTCGGGTTGGGAAGGTTGTTTGCCGAGTGACGGGAGTCTAATGCTCCGCTCGGCTACATACGTAAAAAATCAACGAAGATTAAAATAAATTGGAAAACATACGTCTTCTAATGAGCGAGTACGAAATTGGACGACACTGGAGTAAAAATACAGAATTTAAAATGATTTTGTGCGAGACCAAACTGAACGAAGCACGGACAGCAGCACTGAAACTGACGGTTTAGTTCAACACTCAACGAAGATTGAAAATAAATGAAGACACGGATCTCATCAGAGTACACAATTTCACGAAGCTAGTATGGTTCGTCTCGTGACACCCATTGCGAGTCTGGGTATTTTCAGCTGTGGAGGCTATACAGAGGTTTTGAGTAAGCACCCGCATACGCAAGAGAACGGCAGATCTGTGCAACATGAGTTCCTCAGACACTCAGTGTTGGTGTTTAGGTAGTTTGCTGGCCGCTAATGTAAAAGGGAAGCAATGAAGGTCAGCTCCTGTCAGCTTCTTTTGGCAGGAAAGCCCCTCTCGGTCTTGTTTTTGGGGGAGGAGGAGGATATACACAGTAATTGCTGAGTCTCCTGGGCTTCCCTTTAGGAAACAGTTCAATTAGGGCCAGGAGGTTCACTGCACGGAAGGTTTGGCTAGCTGTTGGGTACACTCCATTGTAAGACAGACATAATTTTCACCATAGCGTGAAAATAGGCGGTGTATGTTCCAGTACCATACTCTGTGAATTAGTAGGCCTAAGTGTACACGTCCCCCCAGAATGCGAATTATGCCGAATATGTTCCACCATATTGTGATAAGTATCTGTATATGCTCTTATTGTTATGCTAATTATGCTATATTATAATGCTACTATCTAATGAACCACTTTGTATTTTGCTCTACTACTAAGGTGAATTAGTCTGTGTATATTTCCTGCCATTATGTGAACTAAGCTGCTTCGTGAAGGGGGTGGGTGGTCAAGAGTGTGCGATGTAGTAGTTCAGATATTGCATAAAGTGCGCGCAGGCAGCTGTTATTCCTTTTATTATAAAAATGAAGTAGACGGACTGTAGTAGTAGTAGTAGTAGTAGTAGTAGTAGTAGTAGTAGTAGTAGTAGTAGTAGTAGTAGTAGTAGTAGTAGTAGTAGTAGTAGTAGTAGTAGTAGTAGTAGTAGTAGTAGTAGTAGTAGTAGTAGTAGTAGTAGTAGTAGTAGTAGTAGTAGTAGTAGTAGTAGTAGTAGTAGTAGTAGTAGTAGTAGTAGTAGTAGTAGTAGTAGTAGCAGCAGCAGCAGCAGCAGCAGCAGCAGCAGCATTAAAGGAATAGTTCAAGCCAAGAAGCTGTGTGTGTCCAGTGTCAGAATGTAAGTAGGTAGGATCAGATTGAGAAAAGGAGGGGTGAGGGCTGACTGAAAGATGAGAGATAGAGTTTGGGGGTGTGGGTGGGTGGACGGTGAAGTGGTAGTATACGTTTCCTTTCATCCAACACTTGGCCATTTCCCTCGGCTTGATTGGAAATAACATTGATCCCTTTCATGGTATGATGAAAACCTGCTTCACTTCTTCTCCCCGTCTCTGGCAACTGACTCCACCGTCCAGTGTACCAGATCTATCCAGTGAATCTGTACAGCCTTGGCTCAACACACCCGGCCTGGTTCGAAGACCTCCCTATACACACATCCTGAGAAAGTGGGAGAGCATCTCATCAGAGTGCATCTCACTATCACTCTCTTGCAACCGATCCTAGTGTACCAGGTCCATCCAGCTAATCTGCGAGCTTTGCCATAAGACACCGGCGCTCAAAGACCACTATCTACGATAGACCGACTGATTGATTGATTTATTGTTGCTTTAGGTCCAGCGGACTCTTCCGAGCCAAATCAGGACCGGACAACCCCCGATCCGCATAAAAGATCTGCTGAAACAACCCCAGTGGGAAAATTGAATGCCCTCCACCGGCCAGTCACTTTACAATAAAGACATCCCACGCGAGGGACGGCTGAGGGTTGACCTCAACTACGCGAACCCCCGGTTACAAAAACAAAATAGAATACAAACATCATTATAAATCATCAACAAAACGCATACATATAAAATGCCTATAGTGCTAAATAGTACAATCATAGGAAGCCCTAGTGACCACCCGGCAGAAAGCGTCCAACACTCCCAAGCTGATCCAACAGACCTCATACACAACAAGGAGTCTTGTCCAGGAAGAGTTTTCAAGAAAAAAGGTAGGTCATTGATCCAGCGAAGAAGAAGATAGTATAGCAGAGTGAAGGACAGAGCAGGAATAGGAAAGAGTAAATGAGGAAGACAGCGACAGTGGGAATTTAAAGCACTAAATTTCCATAAAGTGGGGATACTATTTATACTGAAAACCCCCGGCACTCCAACGGGGGTACTGTTGCCGCAGTGAATCTGTCTTGCCTATAAAGGAAAGACAGGTTTTCAACTGTGGCTTTCCCTTTTCCCTTTATAGGTTTGAACAATCTACAGTGACAAGATTGCTCATGACCCCAAGGGGTTTATGATAGACCGACAGGCAGTCTTGTTTATCAGAGCGCGTATCACCATCTCTTAAAGTCGATTCTAGTATATCATACCAACCCAGTTAATTTTAAAACATTGGTGTAAATATACCATAATCTTGAAAAATACGGAGTATTTGAACCAGCTGAGGCATGCGCCCAGTTCGGATTTTGGTGTATGCCTCAGCAGGCTGAGATTCTCTGTATGGCCAAAACGTTGAATGTCGGTCTTTCGTGGCTGAAAATCACTGTATATCCCTCATCACAACCTTTGCAAAGTACAAAATTATATTCTTCACTTAAGACTACAACCCGTTTTAATCAGAGCGTAGAGCGTGGATGCTCTTCATCTTTGCTTCGCCTGGGTGCTGTATATCTGTAGCTCATCACGCCAGCGTCTTCGAGGGGCCTGGTAGCTCAGTTGGTAAGAGCGTCTTGCTAGTAACCGAAAGGTCGCTGGTTCGAATCCCGGATTGGTCAACGTGTGATCATATTATTTTCCCCTTTACCAACAACTGGCCCGCTGGTGTCAGTATAAATCGGTCCAGTAGTCACCTATATGCGAAAGTGTCGTGTGACTATAATCTACAAACAACAGCGTCTTCTCATCTTGCGTAGTGCTTACTTCAGCCCCGAGTCGGACGTGTAAGTGAGTCGTGGTCACTTGTCCTCGGAATCACTTAATTTGGCGTAGCCTGATATAAGGTCTATGAGTGTAGGCTTTGATCTCCAGTGGGTCCGGGTAGCTTAGTAGGTAGAGCGGCTTTCTAGTAACCGAAAGGTACCTGGTTCGAATCCCGGATTGGCCAACGTGTGACCATGTTATTTTGCCCTTACCATAAACTGGTTCGCTGGTGTCAGAATAATGTGACCAGTAGTCGCCTATACGCTCCGGTGTCGTGTGACTATAATCTACATTATTACAATTTGATCTAGAGCTATATTTTCGTCCGCCTTGAAAGTTGGCAAACAGGAAGCAGGTGTTCATTGGTTATAGTCGCTTGGATGACACCATCGCAGTATTTGTCTATAAAGGGTACACTGGAATAGGTGTCGCGTTTGGGCCCGGATAGCTCAGTTGCTAGAGGGGTTTACTAGTAACCGAAAGGTCCCAGGTTCGAATCTGGGATTGGCCAACGTGTGACCTTATTATTTTCCCCTTACCATCAACTGGTTCGCTGATGTCAGAATAATGTGACCAGTATTCGCTCCGGTGTCGTTTGATCATGATCTATAATTGTGTCGCGTCCACTGGATGCCTTAGAATCTTAGATACATTGCATAGCTCAAAAGCCGTATAAAATGCAGTTATAATGTGTCTTGATGTTTTCGCCACAAAGAAAATACAATATGTTAGTTGTTTTGATAAGCGTACGATGATTTTGTTGTTCGTTGACTATTGTCAAGTATTATTGTTATTATTATTATTGTTCTCTTTCGTCTTACAAGTTTGATTGCAATAAGTCCGACTGCAAATCAGACTCAGGTGTGATCAAACTGACGTGTTTTTTTTTAACATGTACACGTATGGAAATAAAAATAGTCTGACTCAGTTATTTAAAAAAAATCACCGGTTAATCATTATTATCATACATGTCAAGGGGCACTTGCCTTCTGTTTTGACAGAGGTTAGTGTTATGTATGGCCAGATGATAACCTTTTCTTACTGCAGCATTTGTTTGCAAAAGGACTTCACCATCATACATGTAATTATGGAACAGTAGTAGTAGTATTACATATTAAAAGAGACCCATCTCTTTTGTTTATTGATATATGTCCCCAGCCATCATTCTCCCTGTCGCGTTAGGACTAGTTTTAACTCTGCTTGTTGACTATTTAGCATTGTGTAGTCTTTGTAATAGTAGAGAGTCAGTCTATTACACAGCAGCAATTAAATTACAGCACACTGCAAGCCTGAGCCACACACACAGCGCAGTGACGTCAGCACTTAAGTTTTGAATCGGACCGTTGGAACCAATGGGAGAGCTTAGGCAAAGTGGTTGGAGCCAGTTTGACTGGGTCCAAACCACGCACAGTTTTGGTCAGTTGGGAGGAATACACCGAAGTGTGAACAGCTAGATAGCTAGAGAAATCTCTACACACTTAGACCAGGAAGCAGGACTTAGAAGCATAGAATTCTATCAAGTCACAACGGGCCTGAACTTGTCAAACAGGTAAATGAACACCCTTCTGTTTCATCGTGATATATTTATATTATTGTTGAAATTATGTTTGTGGAATTTGCTATGCATAAATGTGAATTATTAATCCGAATTTGCCGTACCACGTGGAAGAGCCGACCACGAGGCGAAACACGACCGGTTGCGCCGCCATGTTGTATCCCGTACGGAACCACTGTTGTTTAACTTATATGTATGTTTGCAGACCAGTGGCTGTACCACTGAATGTTTATATTATTATTAATTCTGTATGTGTATAGTTAGACACGATTGATATTCATGTATGAATAGGAATTTAAAGTGAGATTCCAGTGGAACCCGGAAGTAGCAGAATGTTCGTCGCTTATGTATAGAGATGTGGAGCTATCACTGAGGGCTACTTTGGCTTTCAGTGAGACGCTCTGCACAAACCGATTATTCAGGGTTGTGCAGAATTTCGTCTCTTATATTACAGACGAGCAGGCGAGCTATCCCGAGCTATCCTGGGCGCACCACTCCACAGAAACGACTAGTTGGCGGAGTATCCTCTACCGCACAAGACGGAAAGAGCGACCCGGAAAACTCCCTGTCAGACCCCACAGCGTGGCAAGGGAACCCAACTACCCAACGACAAAGGTGTACCAGAAGCTACCTCACAGAAGGACTTCGAACACCCCACACATGAGTTAAGTGCATAAGGCGAAGGTGCACTTAAACTGATTATAACAGGACCACAGTAGTCCAACTCTTCAGAAACTGTAAAACGGACCACAGTAGTCCAAATCTACATGAGATATACTAGCAAGTGCCCGATGAAGATAGAACAGCTGCATAGACTATCAGCGATCGAACTATTAGCAGTAACTGAGACATTTTAAGTTAGACTAGTACTTAGAGAATCTTGTATAGAGTAGAAGAAATAAATGTGTGATTTTAACTGTTATCAAGTGGCTGGACTACATATGATTCATAGCCGTGTGAAAGCTAGTGTGACAGTAATCTTTTACCATTTTTCTATCTATTTCTGTACCCCAACCTTAACACAGAACGAGCTAAACAAATAAATTTATTAAAGTAATTCATAGGGTGACGTACTAGCAGTTCCCACCGAATAAACGTGAGGGTCCATAATTCCATTGTGCAGAGCCCATAAACCCCACGTGACACTTTAATTGGCGAGCCTAGCAGGATCTGTGTATAATAGGAATTGGGTATAACCGGACCTAAGTACAATAAAATTAGATAACAGTAGAAGTAGAATAACTTAGAATAGTGGTAACAAGGACTAATCAGTTTGGGTGCACTATTCTTTAGTTAAAAACTTTTTTGCTTCAAATATTTTTGTGCCTGTATGTTGCATTGTTCTTTTGCAGGTTTTGCTTAAATAACTGTTGTATGCCATTTGACTCTTGTTTTATTCTATTATTGATTGCGAATTTGATGGTCTTTGCATTGTTTTTATTGACTTGCAATATTGCTAGTGTTTTGGTATTCCACGTGATTCAGAGGTTGTTCATAGACACGTTTGGCAATGTCGGACCCAGTGGCCTTGAGATTGCGCTTCAAAGAATTAGGGGAAGCTTTACACTTAGCAGGGGGAGACCTAATTGCGTATATCAATGCAGAGGTAGAGAAGCAGGAGGCTAAGGCAGAGAGAGCAGCAGAGAGAGAGGCGAAGAAACTCGAAGCGGCAGAGAGAGCTGCAGAGAGAGAACAGAAAAAAGCAGAACTAGAAGCAGAGCAAAAGAAAGCAGAGTTAGAAGCAGCAAGAGAACAGAAAAAAGCAGAGTTAGAAGCAGCAAGAGAACAGAAGAAATTAGAATTAGAAGGAGAACAGAAGAAGGCAGCATTAGCCGCAGAGAGAGAAGCAGAAGTTAGGAAATGGGAGTATGAGCGGGCAGAAAAAGAAAAAGATAGGGCAGAAAAGGAAAAAGAAAGACAGCATGAGTTAGAGCTAAGAAGATTGGGATCAGGAGCTTCAAGTTCTTCCTCAACCCCTCCCCACTCAGATCAGCTAGAGGTAGCATCCAACCCTGTACAAGGAATGTCATTTCCACTGGGAACATTCAATGAGAGAGAAGAAGGTCTAGATCTCTATCTGACTAGGTTTGAGCGTCTAGCAACAAACTAGATCCCACTCATTGGTCTTTCAAGCTTAGTCAAGGGCTTAGAGGAAAGGCTTATGACATCTACAGTAAGCTACCGACTGACAGAGTGACTGACTATCACAAAGTAAAAGAGGCACTCCTAACGGGATTTGAACTAACAGGAGAATGCTACCGGCAAAAGTTCCGCACCAATCGGAGAGTGAAAGGAGAGAGCTATGCGCAGTTCGCGGATCGGTTGTCCACAATGCTGGATAAGTGGATTAGCCAGTCAGCCACGGCTAAGACGTATGATGGACTGACAGAACTGTTAGTATGGGAACAGCTACGGGAAACCATGACCCCCGAGCTGAGAACATTCTCAGTAGAGCAGGGCGCGGAAAGACTAGAAGATCTGGTCAAGGTCGCAGATAGGTACGTGGCCGCACACGGAGAAGCCAAGAGCTTCAGGCGAGACCTAAAGCCTAACGGGAAAGAGGCACAGAAACGAAGCCCTAACCGGGAAGAGCGCACCGCGAATAAGCCGAATAACCCCAGACCTGGGCAAAATAAAGGACCCAACACGGAATTCGGGAAAAGAGGTCCCGCAGAACAGAGACGGTATTGTTCGTTCTGCAATAGAAACAATCACTCCACCGCAGAATGTTTCAAGTTGGCCGCACAACGTAGGGAAGAGCGCGAAAGCCGGCCAGCGCACAGAGTTCTAACTCAAAGTAGCGGTAACAAGCCACACACAATCGGAGATCACCCATCGGTGACAGACACGGTCAAGGTCAACGGAAAAGAAGCGAACTGTCTGTATGACACAGGTCTATCATACGACGCGATAGTTAGCGAATCTCTTGTATCGCGCGCGGACTTGACGGACAAGACAGTCGACTTACAAGGAGCAGACTTGACGAAACCGACGACTACTTGCCCAATAGCTTGGATAGAAGTAGAGAGTAGGTACGTCACAGGACGAATCCAAGCAGCTGTTTTACAGAAACCCCTGTATGATCTAGTGCTAGGTTGTAGGTATGTGTTCTTAGGCACGCCCCCTAAAACTGTAGAGATAGCTGCAGTGCAAACCAGGGCCCAAGCTAAAACCCAACCACCCCAGCCCGAGTTCGCTCCGAATCCAGGACTCGAAGAGATCAAAACAGCACAGAAAGAAGACACCTCGATAGCGAAGTGCTTCCAGAAGCTACCCAAGGCGCACACACCCCCGCACAAGGGAGACTTCTACATGGAAGAGGGAGTTCTACATCGACAAGGAGATGGAGATCACACCCAACTAGTACTACCAGCCACCCTTCGAGCCCAAGTACTAGAATTAGGCCACAGCATGCCACTCAGCGGACACATGGGAATTGGAGCCACAGTGCAGAGAATCAGCGCACACTACTATTGGCCAGGAATCACGGAGGATGTCAAGCGCTACGTGAAATCTTGCCACCAATGTCAACGATATTCCCCGCGACATCACACCGTACCAGTTACCTTAGGACCATCGGTAGTAGTCGGCGTGCCATTCCAGCAAGTCTCAGTAGACATAGTAGGACCACTGCCCATGACCAAGAAGAGGAACAGATTTCTACTCACACTCGTCGACGCATGTACGATGTGGTGCGAAGCAGTCCCGTTGCCAGCGATCGACACCAAGAAGATTGCAGATGCACTCATCGCCATCTTTACCAGAGTCGGATTCCCGGACAGCATTAGAACGGACAACGGATCTCAGTTCACCGGCCGCCTGATGCAAGACGTGTTCGAGTTGATACAAGTTCATCACATTCGCACACCACCATACCACCCCGCCAGCAACGGACAAGTAGAAAGACTGAATGGAACCCTTCTCACCATACTCAGGAAAGTCGCCGACGACAATCCAGAAGCGTGGGACACCTACGTGAATGCGGCACTGTTCGCATACCGAGAAACGCCCCATGCAGCCACAGGCTACACCCCGTCAACATTGCTATTCGGCAGACCTCTAGCAGGACCGCTAGAAGCCCTACGCAGAAGTTGGACGGAAGCCAAGATAGACGACACACCAAGAGGTGCCACCAAGTACGTCGCAGACCTGCAGGAAACCCTCAAAGCAACGTGGAAGAAAGCTGGTGAAGCACTGAAGAAGGCCAGAGCCCGTCAGGCGAAGTACTACAACCGCCACGCTAAGGACAGAGAACTGCAAGTCGGCGATCAAGTGCTACTCTTACTTCCAAGTGGAACCAACAAGTTGGACATCGCTTGGAGAGGACCGTACCGGGTGACTGCCAAGAAATCCAAGACAGTCTAACAAGTAGAGGTGAACGGGAGAGCCCGATACCACCACATTAATCTCCTCAAGAAGTATACGGACAGACCAGCGACCCCCAGCACTCACAACTTGTTAGCCATCGCCATCGCGGAAGAAGGAGAAAGCATGGAGACCAATGCAGTAGAGTATCCCCTGCACTCCAAAGAAACCTACAAAGACGTGATACTCAACGGAGACGTAGCCGCTAAACAGCAACAGCAAGTACGACAGGTCATTCGACAACATCAGACTGTGCTAACAGACCGACCAGGGAGGACAGACCTCGTCGAAGTAACCTTAACGGTGACCGACCCAACACCCGTCCGCCAGAAGCTCTACCCGATGCCCCTGTCTCAGCAGCGAGCCATCAAGGAAGAGATAGACACCTTACTGGCAGCCGGAATCATCTCAGAGTCTACTTCACCCTACAGCGCAGGCACGGTATTGTTGCGAAAACCCAACGGAGAGCATCGACTGTGCATTGACTTCAGACTGTTGAATGCCGTAACGCAGTTCCAGCCAGAGCCACTCCCGGACCAGACAGACCTATTTGCCAAGCTACAGCGAGCGAAGTACTTCTCACGCATCGACCTCAGCAAAGGATACTATCAGATACCAGTACAACCACAAGTCCGAAAGTACCTAGCTTTCAGCACTATGGAAGGACACTTCGAATTCAACGTGCTTCCATTCGGACTCCACAACGCACCCAGCATCTTCAGCGCCATGATGCGAAAACTCCTGGCACCCCTGAGCAGCGAGCACCTACATTCGTTTATGGACGACATCCTCATCGCAACACCTACGTGGGAGGAACATGTCACGCTCCTACAGCAACTACTCGCCCGCCTCAGAGACACGGGATTGACGGCAAGACCCACCAAATGTCAGATTGGATTCACGGAACTAGAATTTCTGGGACACACCATCAGTCAAGGAAGCCTGCGACCGGTAGAAAAGACAGTGAAACGCCTACTCGACGCTCCTAGGCCCAAGACCAAGAAGGAAGTGCAGTCATTTCTAGGACTCTGCGGCTTCTACCAGAAGTTCATCCCCAACTACAACAGCATCGCCGTACCACTGACAAATGGAACCCGGAAAATCGCCCCGGACAAAGTCGTATGGACAGCGGAATGCGAGACAGCCTTCCAAACACTCAAGGACAGAATGACATCGGCGCCAGTACTCCATCTACCCGATTTGACTCAGCCATTCGTTCTTCGCACCGACGCAAGCGACTTAGGCCTCGGAGCAGTACTGCTACAGCGCGACCCCAAGAATGCGGAGACGCTATTCCCTGTCGCCTACGCCAGCAGAAAATTGAGACCCGCCGAGACCCACTACGCCACGTCGGAGAAGGAATGCCTTGGACTAGTCTGGGCCATACAGAAATTCCAACTCTACCTGTATGGGACCCACTTCACAGTTCAGGTGGACCACCAACCACTATCGTTCCTGGCAGCCTCCAAGTCTTTGAACTCTCGCCTGATGAGATGGGCACTCACCCTTCAGGCATACTCATTCCAAATCGAGTACATCCCCGGCAAGGAAAACCACGGAGCCGACTACCTCAGTCGCCATCTCGTGGAGGACACAGCAGCTGTCGCCCACCCAACACAACTAAGGGCCACAGCACCAGAATTCGTCCCCGCCCAGTAATACCCTGTCACTAGAGTCCATAGCTACCTGGCACAGCATTGCAGCTCAGGTAGAGCAACTTACTTAGCTTGTAAATAGGACCCTAGGATAGTGCAGCGTTAAACTAGGCTCTGTAGTAGAAAAAGGTCGAATCCAGTAGTCATCGCCTTTTTTCAGTTGAGGGAGCCTGTCGCGTTAGGACTAGTTTTAACTCTGCTTGTTGACTATTTAGCATTGTGTAGTCTTTGTAATAGTAGAGAGTCAGTCTATTACACAGCAGCAATTAAATTACAGCACACTGCAAGCCTGAGCCACACACACAGCGCAGTGACGTCAGCACTTAAGTTTTGAATCGGACCGTTGGAACCAATGGGAGAGCTTAGGCAAAGTGGTTGGAGCCAGTTTGACTGGGTCCAAACCACGCACAGTTTTGGTCAGTTGGGAGGAATACACCGAAGTGTGAACAGCTAGATAGCTAGAGAAATCTCTACACACTTAGACCAGGAAGCAGGACTTAGAAGCATAGAATTCTATCAAGTCACAACGGGCCTGAACTTGTCAAACAGGTAAATGAACACCCTTCTGTTTCATCGTGATATATTTATATTATTGTTGAAATTATGTTTGTGGAATTTGCTATGCATAAATGTGAATTATTAATCCGAATTTGCCGTACCACGTGGAAGAGCCGACCACGAGGCGAAACACGACCGGTTGCGCCGCCATGTTGTATCCCGTACGGAACCACTGTTGTTTAACTTATATGTATGTTTGCAGACCAGTGGCTGTACCACTGAATGTTTATATTATTATTAATTCTGTATGTGTATAGTTAGACACGATTGATATTCATGTATGAATAGGAATTTAGAGTGAGATTCCAGTGGAACCCGGAAGTAGCAGAATGTTCGTCGCTTATGTATAGAGATGTGGAGCTATCACTGAGGGCTACTTTGGCTTTCAGTGAGACGCTCTGCACAAACCGATTATTCAGGGTTGTGCAGAATTTCGTCTCTTATATTACAGACGAGCAGGCGAGCTATCCCGAGCTATCCTGGGCGCACCACTCCACAGAAACGACTAGTTGGCGGAGTATCCTCTACCGCACAAGACGGAAAGAGCGACCCGGAAAACTCCCTGTCAGACCCCACAGCGTGGCAAGGGAACCCAACTACCCAACGACAAAGGTGTACCAGAAGCTACCTCACAGAAGGACTTCGAACACCCCACACATGAGTTAAGTGCATAAGGCGAAGGTGCACTTAAACTGATTATAACAGGACCACAGTAGTCCAACTCTTCAGAAACTGTAAAACGGACCACAGTAGTCCAAATCTACATGAGATATACTAGCAAGTGCCCGATGAAGATAGAACAGCTGCATAGACTATCAGCGATCGAACTATTAGCAGTAACTGAGACATTTTAAGTTAGACTAGTACTTAGAGAATCTTGTATAGAGTAGAAGAAATAAATGTGTGATTTTAACTGTTATCAAGTGGCTGGACTACATATGATTCATAGCCGTGTGAAAGCTAGTGTGACAGTAATCTTTTACCATTTTTCTATCTATTTCTGTACCCCAACCTTAACACAGAACGAGCTAAACAAATAAATTTATTAAAGTAATTCATAGGGTGACGTACTAGCAGTTCCCACCGAATAAACGTGAGGGTCCATAATTCCATTGTGCAGAGCCCATAAACCCCACGTGACACTCCCTTAACCCCCTCCCATCTCTCTGTCTGTCTGTCTGTCTGTCTCTCTCTCTCTCTCTCTCTCTCTCTCTCTCTCTCTCTCTCTCTCTCTCTCTCTCTCTCTCCTTTGCCTTGTATTTCAGTCTTACATTCCCATGTCCCTATGAATTTTCAAAGTCTTCGTCTTATTTCTCTTTCTCTCACTCACTCATTTAATTTTCTCCCTCTTTCTCTTCCTCTCCGTCCTCATCCCTTCCATCTTTCTGTCTCTCGTCTCTCTCTTTCTGTCTCTCTGTCTGTCTGTCTCTCTCTCTCTCTCTCTCTCTCTCTCTCTCTCTCTCTCTCTCTCTCTCTCTCTCTCTCTCTCTCTCTCTTATCTTGTAATTTGGAAGGATAAAAACTCATGTCGTGGAGCAATGATAGGGCATTGTATCCATCAGTTGCTGACATGTTCTAGCCTGCGATGCTAAATGTATGCGTTCATATCACGCTATAGTCAAAGGCGCCACCCCATGCATGCTCTTATCGTGCAAATGAAATGTACTGATACGATGGCAATCCGGGTATCCGGCCTGTGTGGACTTTGGTTCCCTTGTTAAAGGTTGTGGGGTCTTTGCTTCTTTTTTTTGTTTGTTTTTAAAGTCATGGGGAAAAAAGCGTGTTTTCTAAAAATTAGACCAAGAGAGATAAGTTTCTTGTTGCTTTGCATGTCTGTTGTTCTTTAGAGGGTTTCTTATTCTTTTTTTAGATTTGGGCTTCCTCTGTAAAAGGAAGGGTTTTGCATGCAGAGAGGGGGTTGGTTTTGTGCTTAGTAGTTATTAGTGCGTGGTGGGGGTGGGATGGAACTTTCTAAGGTATTCTCGTGCATTGTAGAAGATGTCGACCTACTTTATGAAGGAAAACTTACAATTTTGCGTTGAAGTTTGGTTATCTTCACAATAATTTTGAAGACTAATATCCTTCCTCAAACTAAATATGGAACTGAACTAGTCGGTCACTTTATTTTTGACTATCAATTCTTAATGTGTTATTTCCTTTCGTGCAATGTCGTGTTGTTTTCTTTCTTCTGCCGAAAGTTGCCGAGGACTCAATTTCTTAAGGCGGCAGGTAAATTACCACTGTGTAGACAGACTGATGACTCCTCGTATTTCAACTTGATACGTTGTCTACCAAACAACAGCAGTGTCCGAAGAACATAATTACAGATTGCTTGCTCTCTTGTGAAGTCCAGCACTTAAGCAACGAATCCCTTAATGCCTCCTAGCTGTCCGGTTCTGGAAAAAAAAGGGAAAGTTGCTGCAAAGTGTATAGACTGGGACGAAGGTGGTAATTTTCTGTTTCCTTCCCAGGGTCTGTCCAGTCAACCGAGATGGGCTGGAGCGTCCGTGTCACGAAACTGATGATGAACAGGAAATGAAGTTCTATCGCAGACAGACGGGCTTCCAAATTGCCATTTTGTGAAGTAATTTACAGGGGTGTAACTATCAGACCGGACTCGACTGGGGTTTTGCTTAGAGTGTGAGACTATAGGACAGGCTTATCATGATTATTTATCCTTTGTCGGACAAATGAATCGGTCAGTTTGTGACGTGGCAGTTATAGGACTGATCTATAGCTTGCCCTGACTAGCTTCTGTCGTCCAAGGACTAGGGCTGTTTGGGACGTGCCAGACTATTATCATATATTGTGTGCGATTGAAGAAAACACAGACTTTGCAGACTGTCCTTACCTCAGTTGCACTTACTTCTGTATTGACATTCGTACCGTCTCTCCATCACCCTAGACAACAATCTTGTAGCTTGGGAGATGTCGTGATCTTTTGTCTTGCTAGAAGAAAGTGTCCTCCAAGACCTTGTAGTCTAAGAAACTCATTGGAATGGCTATACTGTACGTCTACGACCTTGTGCATCAGTTCTGTCGGGGGCCAGGAGCACTGGTCAACCCCAGAATTGCGATGATTTATTGTAGTCCCTCGATGTAGTTAGTGTCTGCAGTCCTTGTCCTTAGTCCCTATCGGCGGATCCCGCCTTCCTTCCTTCCTTGACCGAGGGCGGGCCCAGTTTCCATAGAAATTAATATTTCTGACCCCCACCACGACAGGAAGGGCACTTCGGAAAGGGTTTCCCATACCCAATATTGAGTAGGACCGAGTCATAATGAATATGTAGTAAACTCGTTGATAGTTATGCATGCGAAACTGCCTTCATGACAGACGACTAGTAAGAGCAACTTTCGTAATCAGGACCAACACTTCCTGTGCGCAGACAGGATTATTTTTCCTCCATATTAATCAGTATTCATACCAATATCTTCCTACACGGTTTGTTTCGTCCGCCCCCCTCCCCCCCCCCCACCTCACCTCCAACGTGTACGAGATTTATAGACAGCATATCATGTCACCTTTGATCTGAACACACTATTTCCTACTTCGCCTTTTATCATCCATTCGTTTCTCCCTCGCACTCGACATAGAATCGCTGTATATTATTAATACGAAGACCATACGACCATACCCGCCTTTTTGAACTCTTGAATACATCTCTCAAGTCCTCGTTCAGTTGTTAGTACGGCTACAGGAACGTTCATAGACAGCCACATTAGCATAATCTAGGCATAAATGTATAATCAAATAAATGAGAAGAGCATTGCTCTCATGCTTTTAAGTGATGATCGTCAGTTTTTATTTACCAATAACTAATTTTCTTGTGGTAACCATAGGTTAACACAAAAATAAAACAAACAAAAAAACACACACAAATCATAGCTTCGCCTAACACAAATAATACTTAACAGTACTGAATAAATTAAGTTATGTCTACAATTGTATAAGGATTGTCCCAATTTTTGTAAAATTCTGATTACATAATTGTTGCGTTAGCCTCCAGTGCAATGCTAGTCAGGCGTCAGTAGTCTGTATGTATGAACGTAAAGGAAATTCAGCAATTGGGGTTCCACCTCAACAACCCCGTGTGACATCCTCACAGTTCCTAGTATCTCAGCTGGGCTGGGAGCGAATGGGAGCATTCTGATTGGTCGACGCGTTACAAAATTCGACGCATGCGCACAGTGCTATCATAGTCTTCGTAAGGGTTAGGGTTAGGGTTTGGGTTAGAGTTAAGAGTTTAGGGTTAGGGTTAGGGTTTGGGTTAAGGTTAGGGTTATGACGCCTAAGAACTTCGTGAAAAAGCCGGCCCGACATGACCTGGCGCATGCGCAAATGCGCTCGGATAAACTAGGAGACCCGGAACTTGAAGGATGTGACACCCGGACTCCTTCACTTCTAACAAAATAATTGCATGGAAGATGAAAGCTCTAGTACTGCCCAGTCTTCTGAAGAACTACTATCAAAGGTGAAAGATCTGTTGTTCTATAATGCTGATATAGTGTGATTATTTATTTACTTTTGTTTTAGTTTGTTGTACACGACTTCCAAACACTGTCTTTGCAACTATCCTGCTTGTACATGTACTAGAATTATTGTCAAGATCGTTATTATCAGCCATGGCAACAACCCTTGGACTCTAAATGAAGCTTCTTCTTAACGTATCAGTCGCCTTTTGCCGTCCTAACAAAATATTTAAATATCGCTGTTGTTAATAAAGTGTCGAACGACGGACACGACGATGTTGATGATCGATGATAATGATGAGAATGATGACAATGATGATGATGATGATGATGATTATGATGATGGTTGTGATTTTGATGATGATGGTTGTAATGATGATGGTTGTGTGGTGGTGGTGGTGGTGGTGGTGGTGAACCTTTATTTCCACAGGTTTGGCGACCTAAATACCATTTAGGTAGCCGTTCACTGTGAACTGGCTACCTACTATTTTGAACGGCTACCTATAATGTGAATGTCTACTTAACCATATTTGTGAACTGCTACTTAATTTTGAACCCATTTTTACGACAGGCGACCTAAATGTGAATGGTTACCTGCCTGTGAATGGCGACTTAAGCAGTTCACCACCACGGCTACCTATTACGTGAAATGTTACTTGATGGTGATATGGCTACCTAATATGCTATGTTGTTAAATTGACATGAAACAATTTGTTAAAAAACATTGACCAGCTAATAAATAACCTTACAGCCATTAGTTCATAGTTTTATAGTACAATTCAGTTGTATTCTGGGAGAGCCGACAAATATTACAATACATATATAACTCATGGATGATTTGCAGTGTGCAAATTTCAAGGTAAAAGCGCGTTTTAAAGAAAAATAAGCGAATGTAAGTGGTCATAATACCTTTGTAGCCATTGGTATTGTTTACTTCGACTGTTGAATTGTTGGCACGTTCGACAGCATTAACGGGAAATGATACAGTGTGACCTGAACAACTCTTCTGTTGATGTGATAGCAATGTTGGTGTTATATGTCCCTTTAAACGTCTAATCCTTTATCTATGCACTTCATAACCTTCAACAACGAATACCAATGGAAGCAGCAGTTAATTTGATTTTTAAAATGAAATGTGTGCATTCGATTTTAGATAAGGTGATGCCGACTGTGCGTTGATTTTTAGGAGCAAAAAAACCCAATAGTTTTCAAGGGGTAACCTTTTTTTTTTTTTGGTGCACACACACGGGAACTTATAAGCCTTATAAGTAACAGTTCAACATGAAATGTAACTTATAACGATAGATCTGTAACTTATAACTGTGAAATGTTACCTCGAACTCAAAATTCGGAAAGTAACTGTATTTTGTGGAACTGTGACTTTGTTAAAATGCTACCTGGATGTGAAACGTAACTTAGTAAAACATGTTGAACTGTTGCTTAATATGTTGTAATGTAACTTAATGCGGTGGTTTAGTAAGACCTTCATTTATAGGGTTCCATAACATACTGAAATGCATAAACAGACATTTATGTGAGAACACACCACGTAAAACAATACTTTCAAACAGCTTCACATCACTTCAAGATTCTTTATTGTCCAAACATATGGCATGGATATTTGTTTTGCAGTGCAAGAAAAGAGATAACATCAATAACATAGACATACAATATTAATACATTTGATATACTATCATACCCAACTTCCATACCGAAATACAAATCTATCACCACTAGCACACATGCCTAAACAGATATCCAGTCACATACCCATGCGAACACATTAGACACACAGATAATTATTCAACAATACACAAAACCACTCAAACCCACCCATTCTTCCATACCTTAGACCCATCCTAGCCATCCACAACACTTCACTCCTGTATCTATACACTCGTACTTGAAAACTTTTTATCCTTCCTACCACTCAACTCGTTGACTCACACATATATCCATGCACACACATACACCCATGTACACATATACACACATGCTTACTCGTGCACCCACCCCTCCATTCATGTCTGCATACACCTTGCACTAACGACAGCAACAATGGAATAGAATATAATATTATTAGGTTCCTGAAATAACTAGGTGCGACAAAGTACTAATGACTTCAGCAAAGCTATCTTTTTAAAATTACAATACTGAGTACTGGTAAAAACCTGATGAAGGTGACATTGGTGATTTAATAATAATAATAATAATAATAATAATAATAATAATAATAATAAGAGTAATAATAATCATAATAAAAAATAATCGTAATCATAAGAGTAATTATAAAAATAATAATAATAACAATACAACTACTAAAAATAATACAACAGTAGCAGCAGCAACAAAACTAATAATATATGGTAACAATGAAAGCAACAATAATAACAATACTAATAAAACTAATAATAATAACAACAAGGATACAAAACCAAGCTTCATGATGATCTAGGAGAACACAATTAGCTGTTCGTGGGTTTAATATCCATGTTAGTTATTGTCAACAAAACTACCTAGTTGGAAGTAATAATAATGAAAACAAGAATGATACCAAACCAAGCTTCCATGATAGTTATTGTCAACAAAACTACCTAGTTGATAGTTATTGTCAACAAAACTACCTAGTTGGTAGAAGAAAGAAGGATACAAAACCAAGCTTCTTGATGATCTAGGTGAACAAAATTAGCTGATCGTGGGCTTAATATCCATGATAGTTATTGTCAACAAAACTACCTAGTTGGAAGTTTCTCTCACCCCATCTCTAATCAAAAGGAAAAACGGATGGACAAATATTCACCAGAGCACAGCACACTGTGACAATTTGGTCCAACGTGGTCACATTTGCACCTTCTGCACAAGTCAACATAGTGACTGGAATTGTAGAATCAATAATGGCATAGTTTTAAACAATGTTACCAATCACCCTTTCAACATGAATCATTACTGTGGCTTACATGTGCTATTTTGCGTGTTGATTCTACATCAAAAGCAGATAGTTGCTTTTTTACCTTTGGTAAAAGCAGGTATCTTAACTTCAGCACACATCAGTCCAACACTATCATGGATATTAAACCCACAATCAGCCAATATATATATATATATATATATATATATATATATATATATAATATATATATATATATATATATATATATATATATATATATATATATATATATATATATATATATATATATATATATATATATATATATATATATATATATATATATATGACAGCCAGCAGCTTGAGAAATATGTGTGACACTGAAGTGTCAGAAATGCCAAACAAATCAACAACAGTCAGATTCAACCTCAGTTGAGTGAGGACAATTAACACTTCTTGAAATTTGCTTGTGATAGATCTGGGCCCACTAGTAATATGAGGCATCAGGAATGACACCAGAGCAGCAAGAGTCAAAAGAGATGGTAGGCCTGTGTAATATTTCACTTTCTCATCATCTCTAGACCCATCTTCTTTTTAAAAAAAAGTCATCTGACATAGCGCTGGCATTCAGTTTCATACGAAGAGTGAGGTTTTCTGTTCTTAGAGTCTGAAGCTCATACTCCATGACTTCCAGGTAGGAAATGGTAATATCAGTCTGGACTTCCTGCTCCACAGTTCGTTTCAAATCAGTAGCTTCTTCACCCAGTTCTAAATCAGTGTCTCCTCCAAGATCACCCATAGATGCAGTAAACAGTAAACTTTATTGTCCAAATCTTTACAAAGTGGAAAATGATGCGTCACTGTCTGTGGTGTTCTCACCGTCCTCAGCATGATCTGCACAAATAAGAACCATAACATACACATAACTATTTGTTTACTTCAAGCACATTCTATGTTTAGGTGATCATACTGCCTTGAAATGTTTCACTTTTGTTTTTTACTCAAAAGTATGAGTAAATGCCTATTTTGGGCAATCAGTGTTCCTCCCATCTATAAGACAAGATGTGGCTTTTTTTTATATTAACCAAAATGAAAACTGAAGACAGTTTATTTAACTGTAGTTTAATACTGATTAATTGAGATTCATAATGATGAAGTGGTGGGAACGGGTTGTGGTGAGAGAAAAAAATTAACACTGGACCTGGGGGCATGCTTCTCTGGAAAACTGCATTCCTGTGCACTTACTAACAACTGCATTACCTTAAAAAAGCATAATTTCATGGACTACATCAAATATCTAAATACGAAGGCGATGACATTATACGTGACAATGTTAGATTTACAAATATTAAAAATTGCATTTTATAAAGGCAGCATTGTTTCAAAAACACAATTTCTTTACACTTGAAGATAAACTATGAAATATTTCATAAAGTAAATATTCTTTACATACTGTTGTGGGCATTTCCTTGTTTCTGTTGCTCTCTCTTCTGTTTCCTTTCAAACCGGTCCACATCAGTGGATGCACATTAATGTTGTAGCCAAGGTGCAAAGTTGGGATCCAGTTGGGCGTATCATCTTGATAGAACTCCGCACGTTTTCCTGTCATCAAAATCAAGTCAAAATGTAATAACAACTACACTAAAATATTGACTTGCATGATAAACAAAACAAGCACTCTACTCGTCTCTAGTCTTTCCTCTGTTATTCTGGAAGAAAGGTAAACAATCAGGTGCTTTGTGTGGTGTTTTTTTTAATTATTATTTTGTATTCAAGTAAACGTGAAATTTGAAAAAAAACAACAAATACAGTCCCAGTCTTTATATTTAAATTACGAAGCCTAAACGCACATTCTATCTATGAAATTTTTAGAACAGAGCAAAAGTAATCTAAAAACCCTCCAACACTCGACCTGCTCAAAAATGGCAGATTTCACTACTGCCAGGTTGTCGGTGAAAGTGGGCAGCTGCAACTTCGCAATGGCCTAGTAAGACCAATAACAAAATGCATGTGAACCATTGAACAATTATTGAAAATGCGTACCTTTCACAAAGTGGCGTGAACACACACGGGTCCAGGGTTTCACTGTTTTGTCTGTGATCTTCTTTCGATTGATTTGGGCGATCCAATGCCTTCTCCTCCTAGCTGTCAGCTCGCGTATGTTGGTGCCTCTATTGAATATAATCGTCGGAATTCTATGGTAAGAGATCCCAAGATCTCTAGTACTTCGCTTCGAACAATGTTTGACACAACAATCGTTCGTCATGGTGAGAAAAATGCGAATAAATACGCACAAAGTTATGACGTCAATCGGGATAGGTCCAGTCTATTCTCTCTCTTTCTCTCTTTGTCCGGAGAACAGTTATTCGGGGTGGGGACATTCCAAGCAGTATAACACCCGTTCTGCTTGACGTATTTACACACTTTTGGTTGCAAACAACGCACCGTTGAAATACCTACCTACAATGTTTGTATATTTGCTGAAAGTTTTCACACAGCTTTGCGATTGATTGATTTTGACTGCCACCGATTGTCTTGGCTACCTAAGCTAAAATACGGTTGATACATTTATTATAATACTTCGCCACCAAGCCCATAGATCATTAAAATAATTAAAAATAGTATCGAATTTAAGTTTTTTGAGTACATGGTGTCAAAGTTTTAACTTTTTGTAAAAGTGTTGACCAAAATAAGCTCGGTGGTGCTTTTCCAAACTGGACATGGTGACCTAAATCGGATATAAAAACCCCAAATCCACATTTCTCCCGCCACGATGAACAAAGTTAAGTTTTTAATGATGGTCAAGCCGAATGTAACTAGCTCATATGCACATGGCATTCTACTTAATTGAATTAAGGACGCTGTCACTGACTTTCTTAGGTAGCCATTTTCGGCTTATGCCACGGGTTTTTACAATGTTCCAGAAAATCACTATAAAACTAAAATTACTGATTGGATTTTCAAAATGTTTCCTTCACCACTTTAGTAACACTCCAGGCAATGTTTCTGCCAAGTTTGGTTTCATTTGGTTAACGTTTAGATATTTATTTTTCATTTCAATCGTTAAAACGAGTTCTCGCAACTTGGTGTTGAAATCTGGACATATGGGCAGTGTGAGGAAGTAATACGCTTGACTCTGTTTTTTTTAAACCACCAAAAACACGTGGTGTTTCAATTCTAAATTTTATACAAAATATATGTCTTGATATTTCTTAACCAAACAAACACCACCTAAGTTTTTACATCAAAATAAATAAATTTCATTAAATAGAACACGTAAATAGTTTTAGGTAGCCACTTTTTGGACACCTCCCATTGGTATAAAAAAAGTAATAATAGCTGTTCCATTGAATTTTTCAGAAACCTACAGCCATATAATTTACAATGAAACACTCAGAATCTTAATTGAAAAACTAGAAAGTACTCGTGGTGGAACCATTTTGATTAGGTAGCCAACGTCACGCCAGCAGGTAGTGGTGCTGCTGCTGCTGATGATGATGATGATGATGATGTAGACTTGTAAGGCGAACAAAGCAACTCATTTTACTGTTTGTACTGTATGAAGGAGAACACGAAAAACAACAAAAACCACTGGAGTCGCTCATTCCGTAGCTAACAAAGTTAGTGACATCTCCGACAAGAAGCTATTAGTTTGGTGTAGTTTGATCAGAAGTGACCAGTACAGTTCATCTCCCGCGAGTATGAATCATCGGTTCACATGGCATGGCGGAGACTCGCAAAGTACCTCTCACACTTTAGAGCCTGGGCTGGTCTCAGCTACCCATTGTGTCTTTGGTCCTGTCCCTTTTCCCTCCTGCTCTTCCGTCGGCTCTTCGTTTCAGTCCACACCACCCGGTCCTTCTCGTTCGACGTTGCCGATCGTCTTCTCTTTCCTTCCTCACAAGAATCCGCCACACATCTTCCTGTTCTCCTCTTCTGTCTTCTCCTTCTCCTCTTTTATCATGGTCCTTCCCTCCCCCACATAATCCTCCAGTGTGTCCACTATGACCTTCCTGTATGTATCTTCTTCTTCTCTTCCTCTATACTAGCCCATCTTCGTTTGCAACGCTTTCACCGTCCCTACTTCTACTACTCTCCCGAGCTTCCTTTGAATTCTATAATTATTTTCAGGATTCCGACTTCCTATTCCTTTTCGCACTTCTTCTTTTACTTCTGTTATCATTTTTAAAAGCTCTTCTTATTTTTTCATATCTTATTCCCCCTTCCCCCCACACAAACTCTCTCTCTCTCTCTCTCTCTCTCTCTCTCTCTCTCTCTCTCTCTCTCTCTCTCTCTCTCCTTCTTCCTTTTCAACGTTATTTTTCTTATTCCACTTTGCTCACGCCTTCCGATAATTTTACATTGATGTTTTCAATTTTAATCTCCCCCATCCTCTTGTTCTATTTTTCTCTCCACCCCCACTGTCACGGATCATTTGTCATACTTTTATTTTAAAAGTAATGTCACGGATCGCTTGCCATACTTTTATTTTAGCCAATGAAATATTAGAACAATCGACAGCTGACCGGTTTTTGCGGGAATCGGCGAGTGTGACGAGAGCTATTGACAGGATAGGATGTCAGTGACTCGCTCCCGGAATATCAAAGTTATTATTTGATATATTGGATTATGCTGTTTTATACAGGTATTTAAATATTGTTTAAATATTATTAGTCAAATTACTGTGAAATGTTTTATGTGTAATTCTTGGAGTTTTGTTAATTCAATGTAACCAAGAAGATGAAAGTTTGTTGTAATTTCATATTGTCAGTGAGTGAATTCACTGTAAAGAAATGTAAAGAATAATTGTTAGGGTATTCACCATTACGCATTATAACTGGGGCTGAAGTGATTGTTAGAATAGCCGAGTGATGCGTGAATGTGTGAATGACTGATAAACAATTATATACGTGACTCAGATATTAAGACACATGAATGTGTTGAGAAATAATTTATACGTGACATAACTGGAAAATGCGACCTATTGAGGCCGTGCAGTGAATTGACATTAACGTTGTGGAAACGTAAAGAAGATAACGTGACTAAACGCAAAGGAGGACAAAGAAAAGGAGAGTGAGTGAAAAAGAGAATAGCTGACTTTGGTAATTAATAAACTTTCTCTTAAACTACAGCTTCCTACCCTAGGACCAATTTCCGGGATGTTCCTCCCCACGGTGGGCTAGGAGGACAGCTGCAGCTGAGCTGAACCCCCCAGGTCTGCACGCGTGGATTGTGACGGTGCCGATGTCAGAACGGGATCTGATGGCCACCGTAGACTCCAGAGCATGGTAACCGAGGAGCAGGTTGATTTCCATCGCTTCTACTTGTGAGTCTTATTAGACTGAGCACTCAAAGAGAGGCCAGTCCTTCAGATTGTTAATCTACAGTCTATGTGAAATACATAAACAAGGAACTTCTATATTAATACGCCTATGTGAAATATATGAACAAGGAACTTTTTATAGGCCTGGATACGTGTGAAACATGAGTCACGGAATATTCTTAGTATGCTCTGAATGAGATACTATAGTCACGGAACTTTTCAGTATGAATGATATGTGTGTAATTTATATGTGTGATAATTGATTGTGTATAAGTTAATTGAATAGTGAACGGGGCAGAGAGGCCAAAAATGCAAGTAACCTTCTTTGTCCTGAATGAGTGTGAATGAACGACAGATACGAAAGAACACATGCACACAACATAATTATGGAGTCAGATAAATAAGCAAACAAGCATTTAATTAGTTTAATTCATGAAAATCCATTCGTGACACCCACCTCAACCCCCACCCTCACTCTTACCCATCCTCCCCCCATCTTCGTCTTCTTGCTCATCTCGTACGCACCACTCTTCTTCCATACCATCTTCTTCTTTACTTCTCTTCCATCTTTTTGTTCTTCTTCGGCATCGTCGAGGATCGAATCGAACCCAGGTTCCATAATATAGTATATGGCTCCCACTGAGCCAATCTGTTACGCTTTAAACCTTAATAATAATAATAATAATAATAATAATAATAATAATAATAATAATAATAATAATAATAATAATAATAAAAAACAAGAAGAAGAAGACTGAATGCTGTATATAATTATACACCTACGCACTTTCCTCGTAGGTTAATCAGACACAAAACTCAGCGATATTATGTAACCAGCATACGAACTCACATGTTATGCACGCTTCCACATACACAACAAACACACAAATATCACTCAAAAAACTATCCTATCCTATCCTATCCCCTAACTAGGAGGTCGTATGGGCACCACAGATGATCGTTTAACCAGCATACTCCATCTTTTCCTGTCCTCAGCAACCCTGATTGTTTCGCTCAGTGTCAAACCAGTCCATTCTCGAATGTTGTCCTCCCGCCTCATTTTTGGTCTCCCTCTTCTTCTACCTCCTTGCACTGTGCCTTGAAGGATGGTCTTTGCAAGACCTGATGATCTTGTGACGTGGCCATACCATCGGAGTTTCCGTTTCTTCACCACTGTGAGCAGGTCATTGTGTTGTCCAATGGCTGGTGTGATGGTCTGTCGGACTTCGTCGTTGGTGATGTGTTGGGTATAGGAAATGCCCAGAAGTCTTATGTAGCACCTCATCTCCATGCTTTGTATTCTTTTTTGTAGATCTGCTGTGAGGGTCCATGTTTCGCAAGCATATAGGAAGATGGAGATGACAAGGGAGCGCAGAAGTCTTACCTTGGAATGTAGACTGATGGTCCTGTCTTTCCAAATTGGCTTCAACCTCGCCAGGGCAGCAGTTGTTTGTGTGATCCTGGAGAGGACTTCCTGTCGGGACCCATTGTCTGATACAATAGCTCCTAAATATTTGAAGCTATGCACTGGGTTGAGGGATTGGCCTTGGACTTTGATGTCCGTGTTGATGCCATTGGTGTTGTTGGTCATCATTTTGGTCTTCTCTGCACTTATTTCTATTCCACAGGCTCTGGATGTGGTGTCAAGCCTCTGTACCAGCTGTTGAAGTTCTTGTTCCTCTCCAGCCAATCCATCAATGTCATTCGCAAAACGAAGGTTGGAGATTGCTCTTCCCCCTATGCTGACTGTGCCTTCGAGATCTGCTGACGCACACCGATTGATGTTCTAAACCAGTTTCCGATGGCGCTGTTGTGGAGGACTGCACTGGTAGCCTTGTCATACCGGCTTTTGACGATTTCAATAATTTTAGGTAGAGAGATACCTATCAGAAGACGGAAAGGGAATTAGTGATTAAGCATTGGTAACATTTAGATTGACTTCATCCAGTACCATTCATTATCAAGGGAAGGATGAAACTGAAGTATCCGGAGAAAACCTTAGGTGACCAGTCCACTGGTAACTCTCAATTCGACCCCGGCAGAAGTCAAACCCACGTCTTTCTGTTCGGCGTTAGAAACTATCGCTCCACCTCGACTTTAAGAGGCCATCTCTCATCCATTTTTTCCCTCCTTTTCGGTCCTACTTTGTTCCATACTGTCCTTCTCTTTTCATCCTCCTTCTGCGCCTCCTTCTTCGTCCCTAACAGCGTCCGCATGCAGCCTCCTTCCTGTGTATTACGGTGTTAGCGTGAAGTGGCCGCTTGTAGATAGAGGCGGCCAGCGCTGTTATTGTTTTTCAGGCAATTTCCTCCTGTGATCGGGGCACGTCTCTCGCTCTATCGGTTTATGGACAAGCGAGCTGACAAAATCCCTCGCCCCTCACGTACGCGGGAATTGATTATGCCGCAGAAAAGGGGAAGGGAGCGGGTAGAAAGTGAGGGAGGGGGGGGAGGGAAGGGAAGGAGGGAGGGGTCGGATTCACGGCCAAACAGGGGCTGAAGGGGAATATGGAAGTTGGTGGTGGGTTTGCGCGAGGAAGATGGTGTGGGTGGGTGAATTATATGCACAAAGAGTGGGGGTGGGGTGGGGGGGGGAGATGAGCATTGGATGCGGAGTTTTAGCTGTTAGCTTCATTAACTTGTTAAAGTTGTTTATGTTAAAACACTGGTAATTACCCTCCCCCCCACACACACACACTTCTCTATCTCTCCACCCTACCCTCCCATTTGGTGTAGGTCTAAGATCGTAGATAAGATACAGACCGTTGAATGAAATCAATGACGTACGTGATACGGTTGGAAATGCATAGCTAAAATGGGAAGATGCGGCTGGAGAAGGATGGGGAGGATGATACGCGGTCCGAATTGAAGTTGACAGAGGAAAGACGGTTGGAAACTGATGGTAGAGATCACAGGCGCCCGTATGGGAATGCGATTACTAGAATACAGCAGTAGCCTCCGCTCATATTTTGATACGGGTGTCTGTGGTAGAGGATGCTTTCTTTACATATTAAATATGTTGCGGCTGGCAATAAAAGATGAATATGGGAGGACGACGAGGCTGTGAATGGTGTACGCAGGGAGGTAGAGATACGTTTGAAAGAGGGGTCACTAAACTAACATAGCCCCCGTGGGGGTGCCTGTAACATCCTTTAAGTTCCGGGTGTCTTACTTTAGCCGGGCGCCTTTGCGCGCGCGCCAGGTCAAGCCAGGCCGGCTTTTTCACGATGTTCTTAGGCGTCGTAACGCTAACCCTAACCCCTAACCATAATCCTTACTAAGACTACGATATCACTGTGCGCATGCGTCGAATTTTGTAATGCGTCGAACAATCAGAATGCTCCCAGTCGCTCCCAGCCAAATAAGATACTAGGAATTTTGAAGATGTCACACCGGGGGTTTCAGTATAAATAGTATCCCCACTTTCTGGAAATGTAGTGCTTTAAATTCCCAATGTAGCTGTCTTTCTCCTTTGTTCTTTCTCATTCCTGCTCTGTTCTATCAATCTACTATACTATCTTCTCCTTCGCCAGACCAGTCATCTACCTAGTGTACTTTTTTCTTGAAAACTCTTCGGGAACAAAACTCTTCATTTGTATAGTACGTGAGGTCTGTTGGATCAGCTTGGGAATATTGGACGCTTTCTGCCAGGTGGTCATTGGGGCTTTCTATGACGTTATTATTTAGCAATATAGGCATTTTTTTATGTGTGTGTTTTGTTCATATTTTATAATGTTTGTATTCTATTTAGTTTTTGTAAACGGGGGTTCGATAAATTAGAGTATAGCCTCAGCGTCCCCTGCGTGGGATGTCTTTATTGTAAAGTGACCGGCTGGTGGAGTGCGTTCAGTGTTACCACTAGGGTTGTTTCGGCAGATTTTTTATGCGGTAGGGGTGAGTCCTCTTTCAGCGAAGTTGTGGTCTTGATTTTTTGGTCGTGATTTGGCTCGGAAGAGTCCGCTGGACCTAAAGCAATAACCATGTAATGTAATGTAATAATGTGAAAGCTAACATAGTGCAGTAGCAGAATCAAAATCTGGGTTCAGATGTATACAGTACCGATGTTATCAGAGGTCGAAAGGCAATCGTCAGATATAATTATGAATGTTCTTTTTTGGTATTTAAACAAATGTTTTTATTTAAAAAAATTATATTCTTTAAAAAAAAAATTTTTCTTTTTTGGGGGGAGGGAGGAGGAGGGGAGAAAGAGGGTGGTGTTGTTGTTTTTTAAATTGTATTTGGAACGTTGCGTTCAACACAAGAAAAGAACACAAAAAAAAAAAAACACCAGTAAGTATCCTATCGGCAACGTCTGAGAGGATATCGAGCAAGCAGGAGCAGCAAACAAACTTCAGAGTAAACTAACCCATCTTGATTTGTGTGGCAATATCCATATGATGATATCGTGCCGTCCTGCGCCTGACCGCAGCCTCTTCCGAACCTTTGAGATAACTCGGACACAAGCTGGAAATAATTATGCGATAGCGGATGGCGTTGTAAGGACGCGCTAACGTTTTCTCAGTCAACATGAACTAATTCATTTTCGGATCGGCATTCTTTTTTGGTCTGTCGGGAAGTGATTTTTGTTCCTTCTCTTTAAGTAGTCTGGTTCGGGATTCCCCATCGCCGTTCTCCATCTCAGAACCGTTACTTTCCTTGGTTGCTTTGATTCTTCTTTCTACTAGACCCTGCAAACTATCTCCTTTTCTCCCTTCTTAAAGGATATATATATATATATATATATATATATATATATATATATATATATATATATATATATATATATATATATATATATATATCCCCACCTCCTCCCTCTTCAGCCCTCTCCTCGTGGCTTTCAGCTTCTATTCACAACTTTCGGGCACCTCTCATAAAAACTCGTGGGTATCGCCATTATAAATTAAAACGAGGTTAGAATTAAACCAAGTTCCGGTCTGGCTTGTTTTGCTTTTATCAAAGCTTGATGCGTGACTTTTTAAAATATGGCAAATTGCCGAAAACGACGATTGTTAGAGCCAGAAAACGAGTGGGATAAGTATAAAAACGGTGGAGGAAGTACATGCTCAGTGAAAGAATGCAAAAAACAATCGTAGAGGCCTGTATTTGTGGCGACTTCGGAGGAGCGTCGATCATCGACAGAAAGTGAAACAGGACCTGAAGACTCTTGTAGTTTTCCATAGCTTCGCCGTCGCAACCTTCACAAAACACGAAGTAGTTGACTATGTTATGCGAGCGTTGTGGCCAAGTGGGCTAAGGCGGGACTAACTTTCCTTGTCCACAAGGCAGAAACCATTGGAGCCTTACAGGTGTGGGTTCGAGCCAGCATCTGAGCGTTATGTTTTTTCCGAATATTTTTCAAAAATTCACAAATAATGTTAGGTAGGTAGGGTTTAGACGCGCCACTGGCGATAGAAAGGGATAATAAACTGCAGCAAAAAAAAAAAATATATATATATATATATATATATATATATATGTGAGGGTACGATACTGGTGGCCAGTGACACATGTTATTATTCTTGAATATTTGGAAATAATTCACTTAAACACGCGGAGAAAGAAACCGGAAGTATGTTTCATTGAGGGGATTCCCGTTGGTGCATAGGATAGCAGAAAAGTGTTAATTGTTCGTGGCTTTGATCTTCTATCGTTTCGTTCACCACAAAAGTCATAGGAGGTAGGCTATTAGCTAGGCTAATCATCTTCATTTTGACCATCATCATCGCCGTCGTCCGCAACAGCACCATTATCGTCTTCTTATCGTCGTCGCTGTCATCATTGTCATCTTCGACATCATCTTCTTTTTTTTTTTTGAAATCATCATAATCACCATCATCATCATCATATACGTCATCATGACCAACTTCCTCCTCGCCGTGTTCTTTGCCTTCCTTCTTTGTGTCTCCTCCTACTCCTCTTCTTCTGCAGTGATTGGTGCAAAAACATGGAATTCCGCTCAGAAGCAATTAACTTTCGCGGTGACAGTAAAGCCTAATTGGATTAGGCTGGTCACTAGGCAATGACTTCGTTGGACTGCCTCGGTTTACTGAAATTCAGACACATTTTCCCGCTAAATGGAGGATGGAGAAAAAGGTCCAGCATAGGGTTGCATACATGAAGATCTGTTTTGGTGGTGTATCTAACTAGACTATATAAATAATTATTGCACTTATTTGTACGAACGCCACCACAAAGTATGCAATAAAGAAGTTCATAAATGTTGTTTAATTTCTAAGGGGTAGAAGTAGTTATTGTACCGCAAAGTTTATTTAGCTGGCCGTACGTATCATGTCCATAACGCAGACATATAGGAGGTACGTCATCATCATACGTCGCGTCCATTTTATTATGTCACTTCTTTACTGACAAAATGGCTTTTTGATGTAGCCTGTCTAGTATACAAAGGCATGTTGATAACCTACAAGGGACTGGAATGGAACAGCACGTGGGGTTGAATGTTTTTAAATATCTGTACATGGTTTTGAAGGTTTTAGCAAAGTTTGCGGATACGAGTAGTCCACGTTCACACCGTGCGTGAATTTTAAGCCACATTTTCGTCATGTCGCGTGTCGAATCACAGGCTGTGAAGTTTCTTTTTTTTAGTTTTTGTAAACTCGTAGGCCTCCTAAATACTATACAAGGTTTAACACCCACCGACTTCCGTTTCAGCGACTGACCCCCAAAACACGCCTTTCCTACCTCTTCTGTCCACTTCAAACTCAAACGGAGGGTGCCGACGAATCACAAACATTCATAGCAACACATTCATATCACTTCAAACGAATTCAGCTCCAAATTCACTGCAGAATTGTCCAAAATGTAGTCACAAAAGCTGGTCCGAATATTGACACCACGCCGCTAGTAACTCCGGATACATTCCAACTGCCTTGCGCGAGCTATGATTGGTCGCCTATTAATGATACACTCTATTGGGCCTAATGAAGGGCGGACACTCTTCAGCATCTTCCCGGAGCGCATCATGTCAGATGCACTTGCAGATCACGAAGGCACAATCAGCATAGGAGGTAGAGCAATCTTCAACCGCCGTTTTGCGGAGGACATTGATGCATTGCATTGGATGGAGAGGAACAAAAACTTGAACAGCTGTTATAGAGGCTTGTCACTACCTCCAGAGCCTATGGAATGGAAATAAGTGCAGAGACGACCAAAATGATGACCAACAACACCAATGGCATCAACAGGGACACCAAAGTCCAAGGCCAATCCCTCAACATGGTGCATGGCTTCAAATATTTAGGAGCCATTGTTTCAAGACAATGAGTCCCGACAGGAAGTTCTATCCATAATCGCATAAGCAACTGTTGCCATGACAAGGTTGAAGCCCATTTGGAAAGACAGGACCCTCAGTCTATACTCCAAGGTTTAGGGTGCTGCGCTCCCTTGTCATCTTTATCTTCCTATACACTTGCAAAACATGGACCCTCACAGCAGACCTATAAGAAGAATAGAAAGCATGGGGATACAATACAATACAAGATTATTGCTTTAGGTCCAGCGGACTCTTCCGAGCCAAATCAGGACCAGTAAGCATGGGGATGAGGTGCTACAGAAGACTTCTGGGCATTTCCTATACCCAGCACGTCACCAACGAAAAGGTCCGACAAACGGCCACACAAGCCATTGGACAACACGTTGACATGCTCACAGTGGTGAAGAAACGGAAACTCTGATGGTATGGCTACGTCACCAGAGCATCGGGCCTTGCCTAGACCATCTGCAAGGAACGATGCAGGAAGGCAGAAGAAGAGGGATACATAAAAAAGGTATGAAGGCAACATTCGAGAATGAACTGGCTTGACACTGAGTGAAGCCATGAGGCTGCTGAGGAACTGAGAAAGATAGAGTACGCAGGTTAAACGATCATCTGTGGTGCTCCAGCGAGTTACAAGATAGAATAGGTATTGAACAAAGACTACAATCTTTGGTATTGAGTCATATATACATTATGATAAAATGCGTTCATATACTCTAAAAAATATTACTAATAAAATAATGCAAATCAAATGCAGTATAAAGTTTCCGTTGAGAGAAGTCAGAAGTGCGAAGGGCTCAGATTCATACAAACCACAAAATTTCCTCAAAGTGGGGTTTGTGGGGGACTGTACGTACACTCATAACAGTCCGCCACGGCTTTGGTTTGAGGGCTAGAAGTTCTCTGACTAGTTGGATTGTGTGTTTTATTTCCCGCACTGTGAGCACAGGCTTAAATCATATGCTGAACCACATGGATTTGGGATTGCTCAGCGCGCTAATCTTGCGCCAAATCAAAGGGAATTACAAATTGTGATGAAATCCTGGAGAAGATACGATAGTCTTACAAGGGGATTCAGATCTGTAGATAGATGAAGCGTTTCGCTATCTCTATCCGTCATTCTTTACCAAGATTCCTAAGCGATGAGAGAGACTAATCACGGTGCTTGGTCACATAAAAATGTATATTTGTTCTCGGGTTTTAAAGTATAATTGGCTCACTTTAAGAAATGCTTTTTGCTAGTCAAATGACTAGTCTACTTGGTCTCCAGAGAAGAAGAGCTAGTGAACACACAACAATACAAATAGAATGACACCAGTCGTATTTCAACTGTTATATTTTCACCACATAAACTGTTCCATGTGCTGGGAAATTTCTTTAGCAGTTCTTCTTCATCACTTGCTAAGCAGTTCTATGTTTTGATGGTTTATTATTGTTCCGAGTATTTTTGACATCAGTTGCAGTTGATAGGGACTTAGCTCTCAGTTTCTGTGAGTTCTTGAGTCTGGTGGTCACTTTGGGTTAATCTGGTCCCTCTCAGGATGATCGGGCGAGTCTGGTAGCTACGGGGCCGGACGTGGTGAGGTAGATTCGAGTTGATCTCCTTCTTTTCACGGGAACAAGTGTTAGGCGTTGACTCTACAAACCGTCCCAGAGCGGAGCTGGAAAATCCAGAACTCTGGCTATAATATTCTATTCAGATATATTGATTTGTGGTGCCCTCTGCAAGGAGTCTATAGCATCAGACTCCTGCCGAGTTTCCCATGAGCACACGACAATATCTGAATCTTAAGGCTAAGATTTTTTTTTAAATCGTTCTTATATAGCACTTTTCCAGCTCAAGAGCTGCTCAAGGCGCTGGCCGATACAGGATCTAACTCAAGCCGCCCGAGACGCCCACCCGCAGCCTTTGGGCGCATGGTCTGACGCCCGGACAACTGAGCACAATCCTGGGCATCCAGGGATGGGGGTGAAGGACCTAGGTGCATGCTGGGTGTGTTCTTGTCACCGGCACTCACCCGTCTAGGATATGAGCGTCAGGATCTTTAAAGTCCGTTATGATGGAATGTATGCGACACAGACTAGACCTCGGTTTATACTCTCATCCGAAGGAGTAGGAAAACAGGAGTAAAGTGTCTTTCCCAGGGACACAACACAATGGCCCAGCAAGATATATCAAGCAATATGCACAACATGTCAGGAACAATAATCGATTTCTGTAAATACATAGAACACGAACATACTAATACATGGCAATCAATATAATATATAAACATACAAGTATTAGAAAACTACTAGTGTTAACTTAATTTAGAATCTCTGGGAATTGTGAAGCCGTCTCTAGTCTATCACTCTGTTGGTGATGGCTGAGGATATTTGTTCACATCAGTTCGCTCCTTGTTTTGACCCTCGTGGTTCTAAGTTTCGCGTGTGACTACCCGGTTAATGTGGGGTGTACAGGGGATATGAAAAAACCTACACGTCATCTCCGACCAATCAACGCGTTTTCGCGAATGCGTTAATCTTTTCTCGAACGTCTTTGTTCTCTTGTCCTGCTTCTGGAACACTATCTGTTACGTCTCAACTTCGAGTGTCAGAGGGTAAACGCAGGGTAGATCTACGAGTGATATGATTCGCGTGGCTACTTAGCGGTCAAGCTACACCGGTCAGATGTCCGAGTGGGCTAAATTACATTCTTCCTAGTGAGTTCTGCTTGGTGGTATCGGGAGTTAACGTCTCAAGGAAGTTAATTTAATAACTGCCAACATTCTTCTAGAGAGCTGGTAAATTAACGGCAAGTTTTGTTTTATACTAACTGTTTATCGCTAAGCTGAGTTACCACATCTTTGTCGTCAACATTTCTGATATTAGACAAATAATGAGGCAATTTACAAGAGTACGGAAAAATCATTGTTCATTTTTTTAGCAGATTAGCTGAAAGATCAGATCTGCAGACACATTCCAACTAGGCATACAATTTCGGCAGTCAAAGATCATAGGGATCGTACGGGAGTCACGGGTCCATGGTGTGAAACTCCGTGGAACAGATCGAGAGAAAGAGAGAGAGAGAGGGGTAGTGAGAGAAAGGGAGGAAAGGTAGTGGGGATGGAAAAAGCTTACGTCACTTACAAAATTTATGACGACAATAAAATATTTTGTCATTCGGAACAACTTAGGAAGATGACTTTCTCTGTTTGGGCAGGCGTTGCACGTCGCTCTTGAGCGTCGGCCTACATAGGTCTTGTTTAAGCATATAACTATATATAGTCACAGATTACAGTAGACCTACGTGGGTTCTCACTGAGTAAAAAACAAACAACACTTTTAATGGCAGTGACTGTGACAGGCACCTGTTTTGATGGTCAAACACAGATTCTGAATCACCACGATAATGTGTGCGCAAACAAGTTTCATAATATTGTTTATAGTATCAGGGAGAACAGTTTCAAAGGTAATGTCTGATTAGGGTATTGAACATGTAACTTTAGTCTCGATGCGAAATCGTTTTAGCCGGATATAGTGGTTGTGAAAAGAAATATATATTTTGCATAGGGCTGAAATGATGGCTCAGCTTCGACTCCATATGAGTGGTCGCAGTATTTCCAAGAATGGAGCTATCCAAGTGGTCAAGCAGAAGAAACAAGATTTGGTCACTCGTGAAAGCTCGGAGGTAATCATATCCCAAAACGATCCAAGACTGGAAAAAGCGTGTGACAGGACAAAGGAAATAATTGCTAGCGTTTTCAGAAATAATAACGGCTATTTCAGAAAAACCACAAATAACGACAAGCAGAGTAATAATAGGGGAAGTATATTCATTCCTGTGTGCAAACTTTTGCATGGTGCACGAGGGAAAAATGTACACTCTACAAACTATCAAAATACTATCGACATGAACATCAACGCAAAGGACGACAGAAAGAAACATGCAAGAGTCGTAAGAAATAAACTGAATACCTCGGATCAATCCGTCGTAGTCACCGAAAATAGTCCGATTTGTAGAACTTTCAAACATGACATTTTGGGAGACCAGAAGTCTTGCGGTTCTCCGCTTTGTGACAAAAGTAATGCTTTGCACGCCAAGAATGTGCACATTATAGCACCAAGAAGTGGTCAGGATCAAGAGCTGCACGCACGTCCAACAGGCCCGAAGAAATTTATACCTCATTCTGCAAGTAGCTGTAGTCAGCTGATCCCTTTGGCCATCACTACTAAAAATAGCAATGCTCTGATCAGTTGTTCAGAATTAAGCGAATCAGACGAAGAGACTGAATCTAGCTCCTCTGCACAAGTGTGCCCAAAAATTGAAATCCTGCTGCAAGAAAAGATTGATATCAATGCCCGCATTTGGGGAGCAGTCCAATCTTTTCAAACCCGTTACAATTTACCTGCGTCGCTTCCAATAAAGAGTACTGCAATTAACTCTTTCCAAAATGAGCATAGTGTCAGTAAAGACTGTAAACTTGAAGATTCTAGTAATGAAGCGGATAATATCAAGGATATTTGCGCAGGCATGTTCCGTATAAAAGGGAGGTTTCCTAAAGGCTTTGGTGTACATCTAGTTCGGGACACGATTTTTTCCGAGTTAAATGACCCTGGACTGAGCCAATTGTATGCAGCTATTAGCAAAGTAGAAGACTTAGATACACAGGACAAACTCTTTTGTTTTCTTGATGATTTTGAACGTAAACGGCGAGTCTTAGATAGCCTCAAGCATACGCGTGTAATGCTGTTAGCAGAGGTTCGGAACTGGATGCTCAAGATGGGCCCCTACGTGCAGTTAAATGTAGAAACACTTGTTCATTATCTTGAGATGTGTTTGTCAGCCGGGACAGTTGTTGAAGATCATTGTCGAAAATTGGAAGATGGCATGGTGCTTTTGTATGCCCTTGGTACAAGTATGAACTTGATGAAGAGAGAAGAGCGCTTAGTAAAGCGAATGCCTGTCGATCTCGCTAAAAACCGATACACTCAAGCAATACATACCCTCTTTGAAAGCAGGCAAAGTTCGAAGTTGGTTACTGCTTACAGAATGAAGCACGTTGACAAGATACTTAAAGATATTGCTTTACATATGAAGGTACAGAAGCGGATGATCACAACTCTTACCGATGCCATTAAAAAAAGAAAGATAAGCATGAACACCCTACAGAAAGACTACAGAATGTCACAACTGGAAATGAAAAAAATTGTTGACAAGCTTGACAAGCTGGAAAACATAATGGTCATACAGCGAAACAGATTCGTTTTCGATTTTAGTTCGGCTAGGCAGGATGCTTCTGTGCAGACGGACTTAAATGAGTTTAATTTCCAACGCATGAAATATAACACTAGGGTTGCTGCGCCAGACCGGGTGCCGCAACAGCCTGTTCAGGAAATTCAAGGTGGTAAAACAGTTAAGAAGCTAGTTCGTTCCGGACGTGGACAGACCAAGAATCAAAATGCTAATGATTCTACAAGAGTCCATAAAATGAACGGAAGCAGATCGGGTCGAAGTAACACCCAAAAGAAAGCACATAGTAATAGACCTAACCAAAGTGTTTATGAAGAACAGAAACCTGCTGCAAAGGAGTTATCTAAACGACACCAAGCAAGCAAAAGACAAATGAGCATGGGCAGGGAGCAGAGTGGACAGTCCTCCTTTGTGAGTGATTCTTGCACGTCCTTCAGCTCTGTCGAAGATACATTTTGGCTATCTGTGCATGAAGAAGATCCAGTTATATTGCTTTACTTGATTAAGCAATTTAATGATGAGCGGCGAGCTCAAATAAATAGTCTGGAAGTCGTCATACAACGCATTCAAAGAGACGCCATATATGAACTGGATAGACTCGAGGTGAAAAAGGCGGAAGTCTCTAAGCTAAGGTACAATATTCAGCCCGTTGTGGACGCTTTAGAAAAACAGATGCGGACTTTGCCCGTGCAAGGGAATATAAAGGATGCAGTAAAAATAAAGTATCGTAGTGGTCCCGCACACAAATGTCGTTTTTGTGCTTGTCACTTGTGCAGCGATTCTGTCGTGCTGGACAGTAAAGAATCAGCGTTGAAGTCAGGAAAGACTTTGGAACGCTGCGATGCTTACACGCTCCTTCTAAATAAAGTGACATTTCGTTACCGCTCTATCTGTAAGCAGCTAAAAATCGCCCAGAACTTACTCACTCACGATATCGGGACTGATCCCTTTAATAGTGCTTATTATAGTGGGATGGATCAGAAACTACATGAGGTGACTGAACGCTTAGGACAACCTGAAAGTGAAAGCGACTCCTTGGAGGGTGCCCTGCAGAAAGCAAAAGTTTTCATCGATACAGAGAGCTTGCTAATAAAAAGTGCCATGGATTCGTTCCGTCACACGGAGTATTGCCTACAGAAAAGTAAGACACTGGTACATTTCCTGGACACACTTCAGGAACAGTTTGACCTTGTGGAGAAGGGGTTCCACTCCACGATAATAGAGATGGCAAGACTACGCAGTGGTAACGACCATTTAATCTCTAACGATTTACTTTCACAAAGCCGCTGCCCATACTGTCAGTGTTACAACTCTCCGTTTGACCCCAAGCTGAGGAGCTTTGGCAAGAGGGTCAGCGAAGAACAACAGCGCAAGCAGGCACTCATGCAGGCGTTTGCTTACGTCAGACAGGGTGGTGCTAGTGTGCTGAGGTACAGCCGGTCTCTGAGAGGATCCTTCTCGTATGTGTCAGGTATCGAGCCCGATTTGATCGAGATACTAACACACACAAAGGACATCATCTTTAAAATGTTGCAGCATTCGTGTTTAAACCCTGAAAGTGAACAGCAGACTGGAGCGGAACTCAAGAGCCAGGCCGAAAAGCTAATGCATTTTTGCTAGGAGCAAACTTGGGAGGATCCGTTTGATCTCGTTCAGGAGAAAAGAGAAAATCAGTGCAAAACAAATCGGTCTCAGTTTTTGTTTGACTCAGGGTGACAGATGTGTAAATTTGACGAATCTGACTATTCTCTATTTTTGCAACGTTGAGCTCGCTAGATGATAATTATGATATACTCGTGGCGTAAATGCCACATTTTATACGTTTTTAAAATTTATTTTACATTTACCCGTATACGCACATAATTTATTTATTTTATTTATAACACGTAGATGGATTGGTTGATGTGTGTACATTCATCGAAGTATAATTATATGGGTTCTTTATTATTATTATTATTATTATTATTATTATTATTATTATTATTATTATTATTATTATTATTATTATTATTATTATTATTAGCCTATTATTGTGATTTACGTGCATGTATTTATATATTTGCTTATTTTAAAACTTAGATTATATTTATTTACATTTTGCTTTTACTGTGTTTTACATACAATGTGACGGCCAAATAAAGTATAAATCTTTATAATTCCATTATTTGAATTTGAAGTTTTCTGTTCGAATCTCGTATTGTTGCTAACTGTGTTCGAAATCCCGCGTGGAACCATTCTTCCTGGTACTGTTTGAACCCTGTGTCGTCCTTTCGCTCTCTGTATCCAGGGTTCTCGTCGGAGCTGTCCGTATGATGTTGTGTGGTTTCTGGGGCTGTTTGTAATTTGCATGAGTCATGGGATCCTTAAACCATGTTGCTGGGTTTGTCCAAATCCATTTTTCGTTTCCTGGCTCTAATCATATTATGCGCGTTTCGACATTATTATTATTATTATTATTATTATTATTATTATTATTATTATTATTATTATTATTATTATTATTATTAGTTCCCGAGCTGTAAAGCTCTGGGAACTATCGTTTTTGGTTTTACCGTTCGTCGGTTTGCGCACATTATTTTCTCTGAAACTAATGGACGAATTTCTTGATCACAAAAATGTATGCATTTCGGTTAACATCGTCATGGTGACGTCATAATTTTTTTTTCTAATCCTATTTTCTCTCAAACTTCTAAAGGGATTTATTTAAAGTTTCGTATGTATTATTATTATTTATTATTATTGAGGATTTGTATAGCGCACATATTTTGCCGTACTTGGCGACTTAAGGCGCTGGCCGATACAGGATCTAACTCAAGCCGCCCGAGGCGCCAACTTGCAGCCTTTGGGCGCATCGTAATAACCCTCCAGACAACTGAGCACAATCCTGGGCAGCCAGGGATGGGGGGGGGGGGGGAGAAGGACCTAGGTGCATGCTGAGTATGTTCTTGTCACCGGCACTCACCCGTGTAAGACATGAGCGTCAGGATCTTTAAAGTCCGTTATGATGGAATGTATGCGACACAGGCTAGACCTCGGTTTATACTCTTATCCGAAGGAGTATTTAGATTTAACTTGTGCCTCCTAGGTAAAAACCAACTTACGCAAATCGAATGACGTAATCACAGTAACGTCATTTAAAAAAAAAAAGAAAAAAGAAATTTAACAATTTTTTAAAAAACTTTTTATGTAATTGGATTATACAGATGCTTTGGGCCTTAAACGAAACTATGGTATATTGAGTGACGTCATGTTGTTATGTCATCTTGGTGACGTCACTATTTTGTTTGTTTGTTTGTTTGTTTTTTTCAAATCCTATTTTCTCCCAAACTACTTGAGGGATTTGGTTCAAGTTTGGTATATACTTAAACTTTCTCTTTGTCGCCAGTGTAAAACCAAACTTATGCAAGTCGAGTGACGTAATCATGATGAAGTCACCTTATTTATTTTTTTTTTAAATTCTTTTCTTTAATCTTTGTATATAAAGAGAGTGTACAGATACATTGAACCTTAGTCAAAACTTATGTATATCGAGCGACGTCATCGTGGTGACCAGGCATCCGGCGTCTTTCAGGCGGTGATATTTGCGCACTTTTATCAGAAACTAACGGACGAATTTCTTTGCAACTTGGTATTTAGTTAGCACATAGTGAACTCTACCGGTTTACACAAATGTATGTATATCGAGTGAGTCATCATGGTAAAGTCATTTTAAAAAAAAATAATCCTTTTTTTTTTCAAATTTCTGGAGGAATTGGATTTAAATTTGGTGTGTTCTTAGACTTTACCTGTGCCCCCAAGTTAAAATAAAACTTATGCAAATCGAGTGAAGTAGTCATTGTGACGTCACAATTTGTTTAGTATTTTTTTTAATCCTATTTTCTCCCAAACTACTGGAAGGAATTATTGGTTCAAGTTTGGTATATACTTAGACTTTCCTTATGTTTCCAAAGTAAAACCAAACTTATGCAAATCGATTTACGTAATCATTATTATTATTATTATTATTATTAGTAGTAGTAGTAGTAGTAGTAGTAGTAGTAGTAGTAGTAGTAGTAGTAGTAGTAGTAATAGTAGTAGTAGTAGTAGTAGTAGCAGCAGCAGCAGCAGCAGCAGCAGCATACTGTCTCGTTCCTGCCTTTAGACCTGTATTTTGTGTAAGCTGTTTGTATACGCTGTTTATATACTGTTTCTGTCTCCTGTGTGATTCCTGACATTTTCTTGTTTCTTCTGACGTCCATGGCTCTGTACGCGTGGTTAGGGCTCTGTCCCGTATCGACCCCTATCGTGTATTGTTGATACCCCTAACGTTATCGTGTTTCTTCGCTAGCTCTGCTTTTTATCTTGTTTCGGTGCTGTTTCTATCCATGCACTGTTAGTACCGTTATGCACTCCGAGCGTCGTGTGCGGCGCAATAATAAGAAAAAACACCCCAAAAATTGTGGGCTTCTCGCAAACTCACGATGAAATGTCAAGTATGAAACAAGCAGCTTTTGCGAAAAGGTCATCCCTTCACCCTCAAAATGATGACCGATTTGTTAGCACTATTGAGCTTTTCAACGATTTTCCATAAAATGTATTGATTTTTGTTTTGAGAGATAGACGAGGGAGGGAGGAGGTAGGTTTTGTTTCGTCGGAAAATTAAAGATTTTGAGTTAGTTGTGGTGGTGTTATTGTCGCTCCGTAAGCAGGCAGGCAGGTCAGAAACTCAATCCCCGGGTAATCAGCAGTGCACTTTGTTGTCGCCGTTTGCACGGAACAAACGTTTGAGTTTGGTCAGGACTGACCTACTTAGGTCTAAAGATTTCTAGCACACGATACGTTTTCAGAGTAGTTTTGAGTATCACTGCCGGCATGGGGGACAGTTGCTCAGTAAGTTTAGCTTCGTCTGAGTATAAAATTTATAAGCTTCAGACTTGTCAACATTCATTTTCTTCATCAAAATAAGTTATAATCACGAGGAAATAACATCTGCATTTGCAAGTCCACGACACGTTAGTGCTGAGCTGCCGAAGGAGATAGGCCGCGTCAATAGCTCTGCGCAAATTTCAAAATTAAACAAAGCCATTTTGAACACAGATAATCCCGAATTAAACGATTCTTCATGTCCTTTAATGGATATTAAAGTAAAATAAAATAAAAAAGTAAAAAAAAAAACCAACACGCAGCTAGATTAGGGCAGGTTTGTTATTTTGCTTCATTATTGTTGAAATTTTCCCCAAAAGTTATTTGTGATCGTCATGCATGCTAGATCGCGGCAGCAACGCTGTGCAAAATGGAAAACAAAATAAAGTTACTCGGAAGACGCAAATAATTCGGAATAGTACATTTTGGGTTTGACTGATGCACGGCAGTACCGACTTTTATTTTCAATTATTTCAGTTGTGTTCACCGTTTCCGTCAAAGTATATTCTAGTTTGTGATGTGCATACTTCATGAATGACCAAGACTTCATCAGCATGACCGCGCAACATTGAAAATTAAACGAGGGTCATTGGAATGCACAAATAAATCGGATTAGATTATTTAAGGTAAAGCCGTGGAATATGAAGCTGTGTGCATGCAATATAATAATAATAATAATAATAATAATAATAATAATAATAATAATAATAATAATAATAATAATAATAATAATAATAATAATACTGGATATAATATATTATATACGCGCCTTTCCTTAAATTAGGCTCAAAGCGCGGCCGGTTGTGTCACCATACACGCTCACCTGTCTCATCCACCCTCACACACACACAACAAATACACACCCATCCCTCAAACAGGTAGTGTAATGGCAGGGAGATCGCTATTGGAAGACGGAAAGAAAATCGAATTTTTTATGTTTGAAATTTTATATTGACTGCGTCCACTACCATTATTGAAGGGAGAGAGGAAACCGGAGTGCCCGGAGAAAACCCTCGGTGACCTCAATAGTCTTGTACCTAAGTCACATACGTTCGCCCCTTGTGGGAATCGAACCCGCGACCTTCGGCATAGGAGACCGGCGACTAAGCCACCGCGCCACGGACTTATCCGGCCGGTGTTGTAATTTCTGTGACTTGGTTCAAGTATAATTATGTATAGCAACTCTGTCGTTTTGTTCTCCCCGGGTAAGCCATGTTTCATATTGCTTACACTCCGTTTCCTATTACCCGACTTTGCTCTACATCATTGACAGATTACGAATAAGTCTGAAATTTCATGTTCAGTTATTATTGATTTATCCACGTCTTTCGTCAAAGTAATTTGCGAACGTGCTTAGCTCGCGCGAAGGACATGTATCGCATCAGCATCACTGCTCGTTATGGAAACTTGGAAAAGGAGCAGCAAGGCCATTCCGAACACACGCGACTGAACAAGGTTTTGCCAAGAATAGTACATTCTTAATGTAGGGCAGTCTGTGCGCCACGGAGATAAAACACACACAATTTTTATTGCTGAGCTAGCGTTCGCGGAGCGATGACATCAGATGAAAGCTGATCAATATCGATCGATACTTAGACGGAGAAAAAGTCGGCCGCCGCCACCCCAAAATACTGTCTCCTTTTGTGGCTTGCTCGGGTAATGGACCCAAAATACCGCCGCCATTTATAGTGCTCGTACTTTCCGACAGTCCTGCTTTCCAGCAACTCTACACCTTCCTCCGTCCATTCCCCACTCCTCTACCTCCTCCTTCTCCCACCTCCACCCCACCCCACCCCTATGTTATGGATCTAAATTACTGCCTATGTTCGTAATGGAAACAAGTTTTGTTTAAACCAAAAGCAGTAGTCTCGCCTACAGCGACGGGACTGGAGTAAATTGACAGTATATTGGATATGTAATCCGTAATAGATGCTATCTTCCTGGGGATAAGGCAATGCTAGGAAAGATCTATAGCCTTCTCTGTTGCCAATAGGTTTTCATTGTGGAATTGTGCCAAAGATTCAGATAGCCATTTTTGCTGTATTCTCAGGTCGTCAGTATATCAGCTGGGCGACTGATCTTCCAAAGCATAAGGAGACACCCGATGTTCACAATGCTCGCATTGCTGGACCTAAAGCAATAATCCTGTACTGTAATGTAATGCTCGCATTATTTTACACGGACTTTCATTCCACATCTTGTAGTAACTGTTTTTTGTTGATGTAGTCTTGTCCTGGGGTGTCGGATAGTGCAGTGGTTGGAGCACTCGCTACTGTGTCGAAAGTGAAGCACCGTCCGGTGCGGTTAGCACTTGGATGGGTGACCGCTAAGGTGTGAAGCGACAAACAACAACGCCCCCAGTTGACTCAACTGTGATTGAGTACCTACTCTCTTGAGCGTGGGGAAGGTAAAGCAGCGAGGGAGAGAGTTGGGCATCACCCTCATTACGCTGGCCCAAGATAAGTGTGATCTCCAACATCACGCTCCCCTACGGCCACAAGGCCATGGGACTACCTTTACCTTTTACCTTAGTCTTGTCCTGAAAGGAAAGTACCAATCTCCGTTTTTGTACAGACGCATGCGCTTGCGTCGCAGTCACATTCAGTTCATTACAATTTACATGATTTACGGTATCTATCAGATTCTAATCCAATAGTCCCCAACCACCTTCCCATCTCTCTCTCTCTGTCTCAGTTTTCTGTCTGTCTGTCTGTCTGTCTCTCTCTGTCTGTCTGTCTCTCTCTCTCTCTCTCTCTCTCTCGCTTGCCTTTAGGTTACAGAGTCCATATCTCTCTGTCACTTTAACTCTCCCATCTCTCCTTCTGTCTGTCTGTCTCTTTCTGTCTCTCTCTCACACACGCACACATACACACACTCCATCCTCCCTCCCTCCCATCTCCCCTCTCCTCTATCACTCCCACCCGCATCTCTCAGAACTGTCCTTTCCAGAATCAGGCCATTGGTCTGTGACTGTATCAACATTTGACCAAGGCTGAGCTTCGCCAAACGATCCATCAGTCTCATGACCCCGTGGCGATTATTTAGCTTAGATCGATCTTCACATCGATACAGAATCGAACCAGACTTATTTAACCAACTCCGATTATGGATGGGCCATCATAGTGACTTTGTTCAGTTTGATGTATGCATTTGTACAGAGAAGTGTTGACTATGTACTCTGCCTGTGTGTGTGTGCGTGTGTTTGTATGTGCGTTTGTGTCTTCTTCTTCTTCTTCTTCTTCTTCTTCTTCTTCTTCTTCTTCTTCTTCTTCTTCTTCTTCTTCTTCTTCTTCTTCTTCTTCTTCTTCTTCTTCAACATAACGTATTTAAGGGATCTTCTTCTTCTTCTTCTTCTTCTTCTTCTTCTTCTTCTTCTTCTTCTTCTTCTTCTTCTTCTTCTTCTTCTTCTTCTTCTTCTTCTTCTTCAACATAACGTATTTAGGTGATCGTTACACTACTAATAGATAGAATATCTCATTGAATGTATTGTATGTCTGGTGTCTTTCTAATACTGTGTTCTTGTTTTTGTTGTTGCAGGTGAGTGTTCGTTTAACAGCCTTAAGAGCTTTGAAAGATCGCCTTTTTGTATTCCCTGAACAACAATTAAAAGGTATTGTAAACAGACCTGAACACTTTTACCACATTATCTTCTGTAATTTAATTGCCAATAGTGGCTACATTATAAATGCTGAGTTAAATAAATTATTTAAGGAACATTGTGGTTATACAATACATGTTGACATTTTAATATTGTGTTTGAGGAACTAACGTGGAGTCTTGGAGTGCGAAAGACAGAGTTTTATTTTGAAGGTATTGATTTGTACCGAAAAATCAACAATGACATCCGAAAAGGCATGCGCACAGCAAAGGAGAACTGGATAGAAGATCAATGCCTGGAAATAGAGAACAGTCTGAACAAGAACAACAGCAAGAAGGCCTACCAGACTGTTAAGCGGCTGACAAGTGTCAAACAGCCCAAAGTCTCCACGATCCAAAGCAGGTCTGGCATATGCCTTACATAAGAACAAGAAGTCTTGGACAGATGGACAGAGTACTGCTCTGACCTTTACAACCATACACCAAATGGAGACCCATCAGTTCTAGCATGTCCCGAGAACAGAAAAGAAGAAGAAATCCTCCCAATTCTCCGGGAAGAAGTTGAGGCAGCAGTGCAATCGCTAAAGAAAGGGAAGTCAGCGGGAGTGGACAACATACCCGCGGAACTGCTACAAGCAGGAGGAGAAGCGATGATTGATGCCCTCACCATTATCTGTAACAAGATCTGGCAGAGTGGGGAGTGGCCTATACCATGGGCCCAGTCGCTTGTCATCACTCTTCCCAAAAAAGGTAACCTTCAGGAGTGTGAAAATTACCGTACCATCAACCTCATCAGGCATCCCAGCAAGGTCCTCCTGAAAATAATACTCAACAGGTTGAAACCCCAAGCTGAACAAATCATAGCTGAAAAACAAGCAGGATTCAGGGCAGGGCGAAGTACCACTGAACAGATTTTCAACCTCAGAATAATCTGTGAGAAATACCTACAGCACCAACAACATCTATATCATGCGTTCATAGACTTCAAGAAGGCGTTTGACAGAGTCTGGCATGCAGCTCTATGGGCAAGAATAAAAGTGTACATCAGCCCTAAAATTATTGAAGTCATCAAAAGCCTGTATGACAAGGCTACCAGTGCAGTCCTCCACAACAGCGCCATCGGGAACTGGTTCAGAACAACAATCGGTGTGCGTCAAGGATGCCTACTCTCTCCAACACTCTTCAACATCTTCCTAGAGCGCATCATGTCAGATGCTCTTGCAGATCATGAAGGCACAGTCAGCATGGGGGGTAGAGCAATCTCCAATCTTCGTTTTGCGGATGACATTGATGGATTGGCTGGAGAGGAACAAGAACTTGAACAGCTGGTACAGAGGCTTGACACCACCTCCAGAGCCTATGGAATGGAAATAAGTGCAGAGAAGACCAAAATGATGACCAACAACACCAATGGCATCAACACGGACATCAAAGTCCAAGGCCAATCCCTCAACACAGTGCATAGCTTCAAATATTTAGGAGCCATTGTATCAGACAATGGGTCCCGACAGGAAGTCCTCTCCAGGATCGCACAAACAACTGTTGCCCTGACAAGGTTGAAGCCCATTTGGAAAGACAGGACCATCAGTCTACATTCCAAAGTAAGACTGCTGCGCTCCATTGTCATCTCCATCTTCCTATATGCTTGCGAAGCATGGACCCTCACAGCAAATCTCCAACAAAGAATACAAAGCATGGAGATGAGGTGCTACAGAAGACTTCTGGGCATTTCCTATACCCAACACATCACCAACGACGAAGTCCGACAGATCATCACACAAGCCATTGGACAACACGATGACCTGCTCACAGTGGTGAAGAAACGGAAACTCCAATGGTATGGCCACGTCACCAGATCATCAGGCCTTGCAAAGACTATTCTGCAAGGCACAGTACAAGGAGGTAGAAGAAGAGGGAGACCGAAAAAGAGGTGGGAGGACAACATTCGAGAATGGACTGGTTTGACACTGAGCGAAGCCATCAGGGCTGCTGAGGACAGAGAAAGATGGAGTATGCTGGTTAAACGATCATCTGTGGTGCCCCTACGACCTCCGGGTTACGGGACAGGATAGGATAGGATTGGTCCCACTTATTGATGGTAATGCAGTGTTTGATGAAACTTTATGAGGAGGATCAAGACAAGGAAGCAGCCGATTAAAAAATAAAAATTTAAATTAATGCGATTTATTCCATAATGGATGGGTACAGTTATGAGATGAGACGATTGAATCCATGCATGGCGCCATTGTATGATATTAAGCTTACCGTAAGGCGACAGCTGGAACAGTCTGTTTAAAAGGACCCAATTTGAAGACTTTGTTTACTTCTGGCGAAAACGGCTTTACCCTAAATTTCTCATTGCTATCACATTACACAATGATCAAGTGGGCTTTCCTTGCTCAAACCAACTGTCCGCTGGACCTAAAGCAACAACCATGTAATTTAATGATCAAACCCACTGTCCGCTGGACCTAAAGCAACATCCATGTAATGTAACGCTCAAACCAACTGCTAAAGTTTGAATTTTCAATTCCGATTTTGATAGGGAGTGATTTCCCCTGATTAACGGTAAATCGAATACCATAGCCGTGTGATTTTTGACCCAATGTCTAAGTGAACAACAAAGCTCAAGAGTCTTTGGTGTTCGGGGTAAAGAAGGATCTAATTTATGAACCTAAGACGATAAACCTTACGAGCAATTGTTTAACGTATTCTTTCTCTTACCGGCTTTTGTAGCTGCTATTTTTGGCTCCAGAATGTTGACTGGCTAGCCAATGGTTGTTACTAATAATAAGGCACAGAAACTACAAAATGTTTTCATTTAAAATATAATGTATGCAGTTTTCTAAACTACTGTCCCCGTTTTGCATTGCCTAGAGGCATTCTCTCTTTAGTTTGTTTTCACTAATTCTGTAATCATCTCTCACAGCAGAGAACTCAATTATACTTTCTCTGGTCCGCTGTCCAAATTGCATTCTTATCGATAGTTTGAAATCATATTTGCAATCCTCTGAACTCCTGTCCCAATCTTCGCATCTTTATATAGCCTAGTTGCATTCTTCTTTTGTTTGATTTCAATGTATTCTTTATTCGTCTGTCACAGGCTGGCAGCATGTAAGCTTTATTAATTAGTTAGTATTATTTTAGTTCAATTTACTTTGTTTTAATCTCTTTTGATGTTCTTTCACAAAGTACTCGCTTAACGCGGTAGGCGCTGATGCCAGGGCTATCCACATTCCAGGTACTCATTATAAAAAAAAAACAAAAAAACATTTGCCTGCAAGTTTTGGTATGCAGGTTTGACCTTGTCGTCTGCGCTCTTTAAATTTGTTTCCTTGCACTCTTTCCACGTAATACAGCGGGAGCACATTCCTCCGGCACCGCCAGCACGCCTGGCTCCACAACCGACAGATAATCATCTAAATCTTCCTTTTTGTATTGCTTATAATCACCCTATAAGCACCCCGCTCGCCCGTAAATTTGCTTATCTGCGCTCAGACTGCCGCCGCTTGTCGCGTGCTGGGGATTATTTTAGTGCTGGGTTGCAGTCCCGCCACCGCTCCCCCACCCCCGCTATACAGAGAATTAGCAGTAGGAGACATGTTTGCCAGTGCAATGTTTAGAACTGCTATTGTGAGATCTCCATTGAGCAGAACTAATGTAATGATTGATCGAGAATATAATGCGAATTGTTTTACCAAGTAATTGTTAAAAAACAAACAAACAAAAAAACACATCCACTCACGCACACACACACACACCCACACGCACACCCCCCCCCCCCACACACCATGGTTTGATAAGGAAATGTCAAGACTCAACACCTTATTCTAGCTTTCAAGACACAATGTTTAGTAAGGCCCACATCTCATATTCACTACTCAAAAACTTGCACGCGGGTAGGCAAGCACCTGCATTTTCAAACATACATGCACGCTTTTTTTTTAAATAAATAGAAAACAGTCATGATACATTTGGATTCTGGCAAAGCATAGTGCTGCACAGTTGTCTTAAAATTGTTATTTTTCTTTTGACTGTAAGATTTACAGGTGTGTGTGGGTGTATGTCTGTGGGTGTGTGTGTGTGCGTGTGTTGCATGTTAATGAGAAGATCAATGAGGCCGGATAAATTATCTGGAGAGAGAGAGGGGGAGAGAGAGAGAGGGAGGGTGTGTGTGTGTGTCAGACATGTTTCGATGCGGGGGCGAGAGAAGGGAGGGGGAGGGGGCAGAGAGAGAGAGAGAGAGAGAGAGAAAGACCTTAGTTCAAAAGGTGTTTTGTTCCACCCTCCCGGTGTGATCGGATTTTCCCTCCTAAAACAGGGACTTGGCTTCGCTTTTAATGTTTTGCCTTTGATCGGAATGAGGTTTGAACATTCTGGGCATTCCCCTGTCACCCAGGACGCTAGGCTACGCTTTGACTTTGAGGGAGGTGGTGCACGTGGATAAAAAGATGGTTACAGATTAGATGTGAGGTCCAGAAGTCGGAGAGGGAGGAGGATAGATGAGGAACAAGGAGTTGGTGTCACGTCGCAAGAGATGGTGATGGTTCCTGAAGATAAATTGGACACATGATCTAGGAAATGGAGAAGAAGAAGAAGCAGGGGAAGGCTGGTGAAGGGAGGACAGAAGATAAGGGACGTGAAGTGGTAGAGCTGTGTCCATTTTATCATGCGTTTCCTCAATAACGCAAACGACGGCAAAACAAGGGAAACGTTGAACGTTAAGCAATAACATTGCAGACCGCGGTTCGAAATTTAAAACTGGAGCCCCTCTCCATTCTACCCCCAACCTCCCCCCCCCCCCCAAAAAAAAAAAAAAAAAAACACCCAATCCAACAACAACAACTAAAAAAAACCACAAAAACAAAACAAGCAAACAAACAAACAAAACATGACTCTGGATGAACACAAGCAATCACCCCCTTCTTCCACGGAGAGCAGGGGGTGGGGCTTAGGTGAAGCTGTTTATTGAAAACCAAAGCTTAGTACACGAGTGATAGTACTGATACCGTCCCCGTTAACGATAACGGGGCGTAATTACATTGTGAAAAGCAGGGTCACGACATCTGCTATCAAGTTTCCGGATGTCCTCCTCGCCACCTTGTACATAAGGTCAGTGCAAAGTACCTTGCTGGCCCCGTGGACCTTGCAAAGGGCAGGCTACATGGGGCTGTTGACAGGCTCAAGAATCTGTATTGTTAAGTTATATATTGTAGACCGACACTGAGCGGACGCCTAATTGTCCATTGTTCAAGTTGATATTAAACCGATATTTAATATCAAACATTGACACAGTGGACGTCTGAAATATCCGTGATGTGACCAAAAACTTATACAGAGGGGTAAAGACGTGTTTCGCAGGAGCTCGTGTGGTGTGAAACCTGGACACTGTTACCATTCTGATGCACTGTTGTGAAAAGAAAATTCACTGAAAATTTCCAATACACTGCTGCAGCGTGAGGAAAGAAAATTGACTGAAATTTTCCAATACACTGCTGCAGCGTGAGGACTAAACTGACCAACTGACTGGACATAGCAGAAAATTGGACTGCGTTTGGACATTTGCGTTGTTTCTTCGTTGATCAGTACGCCTATTTCATTTCAACAACTGATTGCACTAGCAACAGCAAGGAATGTGGATTGTATATCTATTGTGTTGGTGATGGTTGTTTTTTGCTTATATTTCGGAAGTGGAAAAGCGTCCACTAGCACTGTGTCAGTGTTTGAAAAATAATGTCGGTTTAATATCAACTTGAATAATCGACAATTAGGCGCTCGTTCAGTTTCGATCGTAATCCAAAACGATTTTCTTAACAAAAAAAATGATGCATTTTTCTTCGCAAGAGAGATAAAATGTTTACATCACACACACACACGCACACACACACACACACATCAACACTCACAAACACACACGCGCGCGTGCATGCAAACGCGCGCGCTCACGCACAAACGCACACCAACGTTTTTTTTTTTTTTTTTTTTTTTTTGGGGGGGGAATATTTTGTTACATTTGTAACCAAAATAATATGGCTGTTTTATCAGCAAACGATCGGCAGCCACAGTGCACCTCTATCAGAGACGAGGAGGAGGGAAAGGGGGGGGGGGAGTTGCCTTTTTTAATTTTATTCTGTCACTCACCGGTTTCGAACATGGACCTCAGGATCTTTGATGTCCATGCAATGCGTACTCAGACTCCTCTTTTTATTTTTATTTTTTAAACTCTCCCTTGCAAAGTATACCCAAGTGGAAAAAAATCTCCTTAATTTATCGGATCTCGAACACATTTTCCTATAAGTACTTGTGCTGCAGTGACCCCATGGTCGAAGTGAGGCGTCTGAAGGTGTGACTTAAAGGTATAATGGAATAAGGAAACAGAAACAGTCACAAGCAAGCAAGCAAAAACGAGGCTTTACGTCCTATATTTTATAAAAAGTTAAGGACAATAAAATTGGGCTAAAGAGCCCTCATCATAGAAACAGTCACTTGGAGCAGGAAATGGGGTACATGATAATGAAGGCCGCAGCGAGATCTTTTCAGCGCTTACACTGTAACACACTTCAAGAGTACTAGTCACCTCTTGCTTTGACTGTTCGGGTACAATATGCATTCTCTCACATTAGCAAGAGCCCGTGGCGAAACCATTATGTTACCCAGACAGAGGCTTGACCTCTTCTATTTCTTTGATTTGATTTGATTTCTTGTTAGGCTGGCCACTTCCAAATATTGAACAGATTGCTGCATTTTAGGGTTTCCGGTGTTATTTGTAGCGAGCCCGTAATCTTCTTCGTCATTTTTTTTTTTGGATGCCTTGACTGGGAAAGTAAAGCCTTGTCTGGCAATGTTCTTTGTTTTGAGTGAAAATATTTTAGTAAATTATTAGAATTAAGATGAACTCTTTTTCACTCAAGTTTAGAGAATGATTTACTTAATTGTATCTTCTTTTACTCCTGACCATCTTCTCCAGTAGTAGCATAATGCCATGAATCAACGTTGAAGATGTACGTCACGTCCACGCCCACGAATGGCGATGCGGAAGACAGGGGATAGCCATCCCAAAGAAGAAGGGCTAGGGACCTAAATCAAAACTGAACAACCAGAGCAATCATATTAAGACGGACACTGAAAAATGGCCACTTTTAAAATCTTGACCACAAAAGTGACTCGAACCTGGATCATCAAGGTGTCAGGTTCTAAACACTGAGCCACGTTGTGGGTCAACAGTAATTGTATTCAGCCGTAGCTTCTGAAGCGTTCTTTGGTCAGTCAGTGAGTGCCAATCAGTTCACGACTGACCAATTTCCTCTACGTCCATCATTCTTCACCCCTCTGATCAGTTTCTTGTGGTCAGTTTCATTGGTTCCTCCAAAGGTCGCAGAGGTGGACGGAAATAGTTGATCACACTGGCGTACTGCATTACCGGATCAGTTCAGCTCCGCGATTAATTGCGATTGTCCGAACTTGCGTGGTAGTCAACTAGGTTGGGTATTAATGTGACTCAATCATTACACGAAGTAACAGTATATTTTGCTTGGATCTGGTTATTGTATTTGTTTTGTTCCATTAAGGTGCACGACTCTTGCTTCCTTTTAATTACAGACGTACTCACACCACACCACCCCTAAGCTAAATTTACACGAAATAAAGATTAATATATCCTTCCTATCCTATCCCGTAATCCGAAGTTCGTTTGGGGCACCGCAGATGACCGTTTAACCAGCGTACTCCATCTTTCTCTGTCCTCAGCTACCCTCATGGCTTCGCTCAGTGTCAAACCAGTCCATTCTTAAATGTTGTCCTCCCACCTCTTTTTCTGCCTCCCTGTTCTTCTGCCTTCTTGCACAGTGCCTTGCAGGACGGTCTTTGGAAGACCTGATGCTCTGGTGACGGCCCCATACCATCGGAGTTTCCGTTTATTCACCACTATGAGCATGTCATCGTGTTGTCCAATGGCTTGTGTGATTGTCTGTCGGACTTCGTCGTTGGTGATGTGCTGGGTATATAGGAAATGCCCAGAAGTTTTCTTAACATATTATCTCCACGCTTTGTATTCTTCGTTGTAGATCTGCGGTCCATGTTTTGCAAGCGTATAGGAAGATGGAGATGACAAGGGAGCGCAGCAACCTTACCTTGGAGTTTAGACTGATGGTCCTATCTTTCCAAATGGGCTTCAACCTTGTCAGGGCAGCAGTTGTTTGTGTGATCCTGGAGAAGACTTCCTGTCGAGACCAATTGTCTGATACAATGGCTCCTGAATATTTGAAACTATGCACTGTGTTGAGGGATTGGCCTTGGTTTTTGATGTCCATGTTGATGCCATTGGTGTCAGTGGTCATAATTTCGGTCTTCTTTGCACGTATTTCCATTCCAAAGGCTCTGGAGGTAGTGTCGAGACTCGACTGTACCAGTTGTTCAAGTTCTTGTTCCTCTCCAGCCAATCCATCAATATCATCCGCAAAACGGAGGTTAGAGATTGCTCCACCCCCATGCTTACTGTGTCTTCGGGATCTGCAAGGGCATCTGACATGATGCACTCTCGGAAGATTTTGAAGAGTGTTGGAGAGAGTTGGCATCCTTGACGCACGCCGATTGTTGTTCTGAACCAGTTCCCGATGGCGCTGTTGTGGAGGACTGCACTGAAAACCTTGTCATACAGGCTTTTGATGACGTTCATAATGTTAAGTCTGACAGTGTACACTCTCATGGTTGCCTACAGAGCTGCATGCCGGACTCTGTTAAACGCTTTCTTGAAGTCTACAAACACATGATTGATATAGATGTTGGTGCTGTAGGTATTTATCGCAGATTATTCTGAGGTTAAAAATCTGGTCAGTGGTACTTCGCCATGCCCTGAACCCTACTTGTTCTTTAGCTATGATTTGTTCAGCTTGGTGTTTCAACCTGTTGAGTATTATTTTCAGGAGGACTTTTTTGAGATGGCTTATAATAGTATACATGTATATGTGTTACAATTGTCACTATCCTTCAGATCTACAGCAATGCTATCAAACATGTACAGAGCAAACTAGAGCTCTCTCATAGTTTCGGTTGCTCCGCATAATCAAACACAATGTAAAGATGACTTTGTATCAAGCACATGAGCGCTAACAATCGTTATGGGTCAAGTTGGACACCATTTACTGTGATTCTCAGCCAAGAAATGTCTCAGAAATTTTGTCGTTCTCCAATTTCTTTCTTCTAGGTAAAAATTGGGGTTAGCTTAATGAAAGACTACACAACTAGAAAACTAGCTAAACGCAATAACTTAATTTCTTCTACTTAACTAAAATCCCCACAACCTCATCTTCTCCTCCTTGGAAAATAGTTCCATCTGCGAGTGCACGTTTTAAGGTCAGGCAGCAAAGTAGGGCATGATGGTGGGACCTGGTCACGCACCACTGTCACTGATAGAGAAGGTTAATTAAGACCATCTCGTGGTTGAACTATACGTGTTCTTTGCAAAGATACAGTTCATTTTACGTGTAGTTACTGAAAGTGGCAGCACCAGACAAATTGGTCACGTATTCCATCTATACTTAGATTTATGACTGTCACGTATTTCTGGTGTATTCTCGATCTCTCGATAACGGCTGGGATCAGGGTCACTTTACGTATTTACTGAATCCAGATTGCCATGGTCTAATGATGATGATGATGATGATGATGATGATGATGATGATGATGAGGAGGAGGAGGAGGAGGAGGAGTCACAATTGAGCTAATTTATGATTCACAATGATGATGATGATGTTTTTGACGATGATAACGATGATGATGATGGTGATGATGCACAGTAATTTATGAGGCACAAGATGTATTGTACTAGCAAAAAAACAACTAATGGGCTATTTTTACTTATTTGTTATTATTTACCGGTCTTCTCAGATCTCCATATCAAAAAAACATCTTCTCGAAACCAGCGTCTTTGGCTAATGGTTCATATTGGTTTTACAGTGAGCAGCTTCATTCCGCTTTGTCCAGGGTGGTGTTCGTTCTTTTGCCTTTGACGAGAGCCCTGCAGACCCATTCTTCGAATTAAAAATGCGCTACTTTGAGTACTTAACTGTTTTAGGGAGACTTAAACTTGTAAAGAAAATGCGATGTAAATTGAGTGCAGTTAAATCTGTTATTGTGAGACTTATTAAAAAAATTAAATTTATTATAAATGATTTTAAACATAAGACGTTTGTTTCCCCCAAAGTAATTGATTAATGCTGCCCATTCATTGGGACAGGTTATCATCTTGGAGATTGCATTTTCCCTTGAGTCTATCTAACATCTTGGAGATTGCATTTTTGCTTTTGTCTCCTGTTCATATTTCATCGAGTATTCTCTCACTTAATTTTGTTCGTCTGCATTATGGCATATTTGTTAGCAGGCACTAATAATTATTACAGGTGACCCCAAATGAGCGAACTTTCCGGCAGCCTTAAATTTGCGCAGAACCAACGCTGTTTACCTATAGGTATAAACAGCGTTGATTCTGCGCAAATTTAGTTTCGGACTCCAATCGGAATTTGTTTTCGTCACTCAGTGTCGATGTATTTATTGCTCCAACAGACGTCTAGGTTTTCCTTCGTTAGTTAAAGTGAGTTCCATCCAAGCAAAGTTTCTGAGATGTGGGTGACGATCGAAGCTTGAATTCTTTGCCCGGTTTTGTTTCGTTCGGCTGGTCTCAGATACTCGGTGTCAGAAGATGTGAGCTGATTATGCTCTCGAGCATCTGTGCAGTTTCAACGGTCAAACAAGGGCCAGAAAGTCGTTGAATTTGAGATTGGTTGTTGAAGTTGGTGGGTTAATATTTAAACCCGATACCGCGTCAGTGGACACCCCCCTATACGCACCAGTGTCCGGGGACGTTAATCTAATAAAGAAGAAGTGGACACCCGTCGTCTCAGCTTTACAACGTTTGTGTAGTGAGTTTTGTCGAACAAGGAGGACAAATGAATAATTGAATTTGACATCAGTTGACCGATTCGCCAGATGTGTGTCCAGTTAAACATTTAACAGTCTTGACTGATGATAAATTGGTATTTTTATTATTTTTTTATTTTATAGTTGCCTTGGAGAGGGAGGTCCAGTGGTTCACCCATGTTTAGCACATTTGCGCCTTGAGTGACGTGGTTCGATCCTAACCACCCTATTTTATTTTTCCCCGCTCTATCGTAATGGAAACCACTTTCAGCACTTCTTCCGGCTGTTAAGCGCGTGGTATAACAATTATTTATAAAATGTTTGCTGCAAATTCGACAAGCTGTAATAGTCAAACGCACTGGACCTGCTCCAACAGGCTGCTACAACAGTGCTGCAAGGTGGCGGGTCTTTGCTGCTTCATCACTCCTATATCTCTTGGACAAGGTTCAGAGACTAGGTAGATAGTATAGTAGTTAAAAGTAGATTCGATCGCCAGGCCCCAACCAATCAGCAGAGCTTGAGGATAACCTCATCTATCTCCTTTCCCCTACACTTTCTGGCCAAGTCCGTTGGGCAGTGTTTACTTATTCGACCGAACGGTCCTAATTGGGCAGGAAATCAACTTTTTCTGCAACAACCGTATCGTCTCCAGAAGGTTTCCGATTTCTTTTGTTTGAATTCCTTTCCTGATTGATTGCATCTATTTTGCGTTGCCTGGGTCCGACTTCCATTGCTGAGTTGACAGCTAATTGTGATTCCGTACATTTTGACTACGAAGATTATATGTATATACTTATTAATTTTTGCCTTTTGTAAATTAACACAAGTCTATCCGAAGGGAACAAAAAGTTCGGGTGTAAAAAGTTGTCCTTTCAGTCCATCTAATTATAAGTGAATTCATCTTGTGTTACTTTGATGCACCTTTGTCAGACGTTAATACACTGTGAGTCTAATGGTAAAACAGGAATAAAGGAGGATGAAAAGTGCGCTGTTAAAGAAGCGATGTTCTTATTATAATTACTTTTGTTGTAGTCTATTTTCAAGTTGCAACACTATGCAGTACTCATCAATGAACGGGTCATACGGGGTAATGGAGAAAGAAAAAAAAAACCAAATATATGCGAAAGTTTGTAGTAGTTTTGGCCACTGTGACAGTGTCATTAATAATGAAAACGAATGTTTGTATTTCCAGTTAGTTTCAGTGGTCGCTGTCTCTGTTTTTGAGTGCTAGCAAAGTCTGTTAGGAATGATTCAGGAAAACAAGCATGCCAGAGAACAGGCACAGTAATGAATGAGAGAGATGCAGCCGACCAATCGGTAAACTTGGACTTTGATTTGGACTTGATTGCCTTCGACCGCGGTCTTCGTTTTGGACGTGTTTGCATTCAATTAGTGTGACAGCGGGAATAGGTCACGTACAGAACTGCATCTTTGATTTCATTATCAAATCGGGGTTATTTCCCTCTTGTTCGATTTGTTAACAAGGAAAAATGAAGGAGATGAAAATAGACTTCTGCCGCTAGTTACTTCCCTTGACGTCATCGTGCGCGGAGAAGAGAGAGAGAGAGAGAGAGAGAGAGAGAGAGAGAGAGAGAGAGAGATGATCTGTTCTGAATGTATTTTGTTTACCAAAGTGTTTTAAACACGCGCTTGAGAAAGTAGGGTCGAAATAAATAAACTCATTGCACGAGAGGTTCATCTTTATGTAGTGAATCAAGTGTGGATACGCCCGAACAACAATGTTTATGCACAATTTCTCCTTCAAATATTCATTGTTTCTACCCAGGAATGCCCACCAGCAACGGCTTGCCACCAATTTACGTAATGGTACGTAACCTTAAACTGGCTGCGTCCAACGGTCGCTTATACAGTAGGCTACATACAGCTTTTGTGCTGTGGCGTAACTTTTGACCATGGGGCCAAGTTCAAGGTCCCATTAGCGGAAACTGGCCTATTGGATATACATATTTTCTAATCTGGGGGTAATCCTATCCTATCCTATCCCGTAACTCGGAGGTCGTAGGGGCACCACAGATGATCGTTTAACCAGCGTACTCCATCTTTCCCTGTCCTCAGCAAGCCTGATTGTTTTGCTCAGTGTCAAACCAGTCCATTCTCGACTGTTGTCCTCCCACCTCTTTTTCGGTCTCCCTCTTCTTCTACCTCCTTGTACTGTGCCTAGCAGGATGGTCTTTGCAAGACCTGACGATCTGGTGACGTGGCCATACCATCGGAGTTGCCGTTTCTTCACCACTGTGAGCAGGTCATCGTGTTGTCCAATGGCTTGTGTGATGGTCTGTCGGACTTCGTCGTTGGTGATGTGCTGGGTATAGGAAATGCCCAGAAGTCTTCTGTAGCACCTCATCTCCATGCTTTGTATTCTTCGTTGGAGATCTGCTGTGAGGGTCCATGTTTCGCAAGCATATAGGAAGGTAGAGATGACAAGGGAGCGCAGCAGCCTTAACTGGGAATGTAGACTGATGGTCCTGTCTTTCCAAATTGGCTTCAACCTCGCCAGGGCAGCAGTTGTTTATGCGATCCTGGAGAGGACTTCCTGTCGGGACCCATTGTCTGATACAATGGTTCCTAAATATTTGAAGCTATGCACTGTGTTGAGGGATTGGCCTTGGACTTTAATGTCCGTGTTGATGCCATTGGTGTTGTTGGTCATTATTTTGGTCTTCTCTGCACTTATTTTCATTCCAGAGGCTCTGGAGGTAGTGTCACGCCTCTGTACCATCTCTTCAAGTTCTTGTTCCTCTCCAGACACACCATCAATGTCATCCGCAAAACGAAGGTTGGAGATTGCTCTTCCACCTATGCTGACTGTGCCTTCGTGATCTGCAAGAGCATCTGACATGATGCGCTCTAGGAAGATGTTGAAGAGTGTTGGAGAGAGTAGGCATCCCCGACGCACACCGATTGTTGTTCTGAACCAGTTTCCGATGGCGCTGTTGTGGAGGACTGCACTGGTAGCCTTGTCATACAAGCTTTTGATGACTTCAATAATTTTAGGGCTGATGTTGTACACTTTAATTGTTGCCCATAGAGCTGCATGCCAGACTCGGTCAAACGCCTTCTTGAAGTCTATGAACACATGATATAGATGTTGTTGGTGCTGTAGGTATTTCTTACAGATTATTCTGAGGTTGAAAATCTGCTCAGTGGTACTTCGCCCTGCCCTGAATCCTGCTTGTTCTTCAGCTATGATTTGTTCAGCTTGGGGTTTCAACCTGTTGAGTATTATTTTCAGGAGGACCTTGCTGGGATGGCTGAGTAGGCTGATGGTGCGCTAATTTTTACATTCCTGAAGTTTTACCTTTTTGAGGAAGAGTGATGACAAGCGACTGGGTCCATGGTGTAGGCCATTCCCCACTCTGCCAGATCTTGTTACATATAATGGTGAGTGCGTCAATCATCGCTTCTCCTCCTGCTTGAACACGTCGTAAGTAGATTTAATTTTTTTTAAATGTTTCTGCAATTTTAGTTAAACAGGAGACCGCATCCCGGACTTCTTCATTGCCGTAGTTTGCAGTAGTTTGAAGCAAAGACGTACGTTTATATTTTCCTCGTTGTTTTCAGCCGGTAAAGATTTATAGGTCTTTTCAGCCACATCATTTGTTTTGCTTTAAAGTATACGTGTGTTTCTCTGTTCCACCCGGTTTCTAGACGTTCTCGGAAGAGTATAACAGTTATGTATTAAAGGGACCAACTTTGACCACGCGCCCTCGACAGATCATTTTAGCATTCATATTGAGTGTTGCCCCACTGAAAAAGATTGCTTTTAACAACAACAAAAAACCCAAATCTTTCGAAAGTATAGTTGTGTTTTATGAATAAACTCCGTAGTTTTTGTGCCTGTTAATAGCAACGGCTAGCCAACATTCTGGAGCTAAAAATAGCATCTACCAAAGCCAGTAAGAGAGAACCCGTACAAAAAATTGCTAGTGAGGTTTTTCATTTTAGGTTGATAAGAACCTACCCCAGACACCAAAGACGAAGAGTGCGACGAAGTCGCGTGGTTCTCTCAGATATTTGGGTTAAAGGACACATGGCTATGGCATTGACGTACCGTTAAAACAGGTGAAATCACTCACTGTCAGAACTGAAATGCAAAATTGAAACTTTAGCGGTTGATTTGAGCAACGAAGAACCACGTTAACATTGTTTAATGTAAGAACAATGCGAATTTTAGGGTAAACATGTTTTTGCCAAAAGTAAACAAAGCCTTCGGATTGGGGCCTTTTAATGTACACAGTTTTAAAAAAAATTGTTTTTACAAGTCTTAACATTGTCACTGTCATTGCACATTTTCTTGCTTGAAAGGACTAAAAAAACAGCTATGTTATTAAGAGGGCTTGTTTATTTGTGGAGTTGGTTTTCCCCTTCTCTCTCTGACTAGGGACCAACCTATGAATTGAAATGTCGGGACGCATCTTTTACTAACAGGAAATGTTTTTGTGTCTCGTTTTTTTTTTCCCCCGTCTTGTCAACCACTTTCACGGAGTACAGTATACATACTGTTGGTGCAAGCATGCATTCTCATTTAGGTCGGGTAAACTGGTTATAACGCTAAATCCAAGTCGCCGATTTTTTTTATTTTTTTTTTGGGGGGGGGGGGGGGGGTAGGGAGGAGGGGAGGGCGCACAAAACTAGATGACTGGAAAACATGCAAAGACACAGCGCATGTTGGTCTAGGCTCTGAAACAATTTGTGACGCTCAGCTTGGGCTGGCATCATAAGAGGACTGTGCTGGAATCCTAGCCAAAACGCTGCTTCAGTGTAGGGGAAAATAGTGCTTGCATTTAATCCACCGCAAGTGGACGTTCTGTCCCTCGAGTTGTTTTCGTTCTGGGCAGATGAGTGCGCTTTTGCCGTGGCGCTGACAGCATTCCCCTCTAAATGACAAATGTTGTGTTTGGGGAATTGGGCCTTGCGGGACCAGGGCGTTTGTGGCTGCATGTTTCTGTCATTCAACCTGGTTCATAACAGTGCCGGTTTTCTGCTCTTTTAGATCATGTCAAATTTTTTTGGCGTGTAATTTTTAATGCAAATGCCATGAATATATTACGATTTTATGTGTTAAAAATATATAACTGTTGTTCTATCGATGAGGGTAACGACGGTGATTTTTAAAGACGAATGAGGTGGATATTGCTGCTGCTACTGCCGCCGTTACTACACCTACTACAGCTGCTGCTTCTGGTGATGCTGCTGCTGCTGATGATGATATGATGTTGGTGGCGACGACGACGACGCTTCTACTTGTAATTATGAGGGTATCGTCCCTGCTGTTTTCCTGTAATTGCTAAGATCACTTTTGTGTAAGTAGATGTTACAAGTCAGAAAAATATCCAAATACGAATGCAGGTTTGAAAAATCAACATTGGAACACCTCAGGATACTGTGATCTCTCCTTTTGTCTTTACACTCTACACCAACGATTGCCGCAGTGATAGAGCAGATAAGCATGTCATCACATTTTCTGATGACACTGCACTCGTTGACATCTCAGACACTGTCACTACCTATAAAAAAAGAAAGTAAAGGCGTGTGCTCAGTGGTGTGATGCTATTTTTCTAGAAATGAACGTGGGAAAAACTAAAAAGAAATGATCATAGATTACAAAAGAAACAGCTCAGGTGTGGTAGCTCTCCAGCTGAAGTGTCAGACTGTGGAAAGAGTCGAGGAATATAGGTATCTTGGCAAATGTAATATACGACAAGCTGACATTTTCAAACAATGCTGAAGTGATTTTTTAAAAAGTGCAAATAAAGAATGTACATACTATTCCAGCTAAGGTCCGTGATGGTTGTTAGTAAAACGATAGAACTTTGCTACTATGCTTTCGTAGAATCAATCCTAACATTTTCATTTATCTGTTGGTATAGGACACTCATTGTGAAGAGCAGAAACTCTCTACCTGGCATTGTCAATGTGTGCAGCAAGATAGCTGCCTCTAAAATAGCTGTTCAAAAACAGAGCCTTCAGCAAGGCCGTTAGTATTCAGTATGACCCAACCCATCCCCTCTCTTGTATGTTTGAACTTCTTCCATTTAAACGAAGATTCAGTTGTGCTTGCTCCACTACACAGAGGTACAAAAACACTTTTGACTCCAACCGCCTTCTCCTTGCTGAATGAACTCTATGCCAGAATTTTTTCCTAGTACTGTTTTGTTGCTTGGGCATTCAACTGTCCTGCTGCGCATTTCATTTTATACTCGTTATCCCTCTCTCTCTCTCTCTCTCTCTCTCTCTCTCTCTCTCTCTCTCTCTCTCTCTCTCTCTCTCCCCCTCTCTCTCTCTCTCTCTCTATTTATTTATTTATTTATTTATGTGTGTGTGTGTGTGTTCGTTAGTAGTAAGAAAGAACTGGAAGAGATATTGGGTGTGATAATGATTTTATGTATTATTCTATTTGTTTTTAAAGGTTTTTTTTCTCTCGCTGAGATGCAATGTGCTGTTTGAATTTTGCATTGTGGGTAATAAAGATTTGTTGACTTCACTTGACTTGACTTGAGGTAGCCTGTATTCAGCCGAGTACTAATTAAGAGATTGAAGTTTCACTTGATTCCGTCTCGTTTCTCGACGTGTAAATCATAAGTATTATATCTGCCCCTGTTCCGTCGCGCTTCGTCGCAAGCCAGCATTAGTTCCTTCAGTGTGGATTACGACACTCAGACCTTTATCCAAGACTTGTGAAAATGGCCCTGTGCCACTGGCCCTTTGATACCAAGGTTTCTATAGTGTTTGCACTATACTGTGACACAGGGTTTCTGTCGGACAGTTCGAAAGCTCTCAGTACGATGAGTACAGATTGCTGTCCGTCAGGCGTTGCCATGTTGTAGCTGCTGTCGCTGCTGACTGCTGGGCCACTCTGCTTTCCCTTGTGGGTACAACTGGAGAGAATAACATAATGTCATAGCCAATGGTTCCAGACCAATAACGAGAATAGCTTGCATGCAATAGAGGTTGTTTCAAGCTACAGTATTTATTTGTATGTATTGAAGTTTGTGTTTTCCTTTGTAGTTTTTGTACCCTTCCTCATATGGGTGGGAGGGGCTAGTCACTTTGACCACGCGGCGTTTGCCTGTAACTTTTTATTAAATTTCCTTGGTCCTTGCCGGCCTTATCCCTCTTGGCATGACGACAACAAACCTGATTTGTTGTTTTTTTAATATTAAAGACAGCTTGTACTGTCTGGTTATTGTCCTTAACATTTGTATAATAGGACGTAAAGGTTTGTTCACCTCTTGTTTGTGTACATGTAAACAGCAGCTGTTTTAATTTGAATGATTTAAGGCGTATTTCAGTAGCTATTTTAGTTTGAATGAGTTAAGTGTATTTGTGAGAGAGGGGAGAGATAAAAAAGAGAGAGAGAGAGGAGGGAAGAGGGAGGGAAAGAAGAAAGTAGAGCAATATCGAATAGTTTCTTTATAACAATGTATGCAATTCCACTTCTACGCAATTAACGTTAGATTATTGTTAAATTCATTAAGCACAGTGGAAAAACTTAAGAAAGAGATTTCTCTTATATAGCGCACTTACAAGCTCAAGTACACAATTCACTAAATTCAGCTAGCATAAACCAAACGTTTTGCTTAAAATGTATTCAAGACCAAATAACTTCCTTTTTTTCTTCTTCTTTATTGTTCCTTTATGTATTTTCTCTTACATTGACGGGCTGTATGGAACGGCGCAAATACAATATCAGGCAAAGAAATGAAAGAGTACATCTAAGTGGAACGGTAGATAGTAACTATCACGGTCACTGACCGGAACGGACACGCCTCACACTGAAAGAGCAAGGGAAGATGAGGTGCTTGTTAAATTGAAGTAGAATTCTTGTCCTTCCTACCTTGCTGATCTACTGTCTGTCTACTCCCCTTCACGCACTTTAAGATCTTCTGTTGACACTCGCACACTCAAGGTTCTCGTCACCCGCACTAAGACATACGGCCAACGTGCATTCGCTTACTCCGCACCCAAGCAGTGGAATTCCCTTCCCTCCCATATCCGCAACATACAATCAACACAAGCATTCAAAAAGGCCCTCAAAACCCACCTTCAAACTGCATTATTCAGACTGATTTGTATCCCGCTGCCATTCTCTCCTCTTTTGTCTCTGTCTGATCCGTAAGTGTATACACGGCTGTAAATATTTATACTGTTCTTCTTCCTGGGTCTAACCGGGCATATACATAGCTGTGAATAGGTTTTTGCTATTCTATTTATGTCTTTTTTGCCATTTGTGTACATAGTTGTAAATAGTCTATTTCTGTCTTTTTTGTCATTTGTGTACATAGTTGTAAATAGTTTGTACTTTTACTGTTCCGTCTTTTGGTGTATCGTAGCAAAAGCGATGTTTGATCGAGTGCATTTGTTTATATGTAATGACTATGTAAAGCGTGGTGAGTCTGGTCATAGGCTGGAGTACCCGCTGTATAAAAATCAGTTATTATTATTATTATTATTATTATTATTATTATTATTATTATTATTATTATTATTATTATTATTATTATTATTATTATTATTATTAATATGAGGGGAAAGGAATTTTATTGCAATCATTGTAGAAAAAAAAGGAAAGCGTTTGAGAGAGAGACAGACAAGAGAGAGAGAGAGGGAGAGAGAGAGAGAGAGAGAGAGAGAGAGAGAGAGAGAGAGAGAGAAAGAGAGAGAGAGAGGACACACACACATACACACAGAAAGAGAGCGTACACAGACAGAGCACGCCCACACACATATACACCTGCACTTTCACAGTCACACACACACACACACACGCACGCACTCACATACACGCACAAACATTAATATATATTAGAATATATATAAGAACGATTACAAATAAAATAGAATAAACCCCTCTCCTTCCTCCTCCCTCCATCTTCCCCCTCCACACACACACACATACACACACCCACACACGTCCCATCCCACTTTGCCCCCTTAGGCATTTTCGCTTAAATTGATAGGAAACATCTCCTTGTTCTATGTTAGGGGAGGCAAATGTATCCTGAAAAAGTACAGAAAACTTTTAAAAGCCTGTCAAAGTGAATTCGGGAAGCAGAAGAAATTGATGCCACTTGCCAGCTTAGTTATTCCAGTTTAAGAGTTCTGCAGCTTTCTTCTTCTGTAAATGCGCAAAATCGTTTGAACACGGACGCAAAATTGTTTGCAAATTTTGTCCTTCTTTCGAATAGGATGCAATATTACTTAGCACACGCAGGTAGCTGTAACAATGTTATAATTTATTATCATGACCTATTTACACACTTCGTTTATTTTGGGGTTAAAAATGAAGCGGACAATCTTTTATTCCGCTATTGTAAGTCGTGTGGAGTTTTCACGGGAGTAAATTTGAATGGAATTTTAGGTGGGATATAAATACTCCTGAATTATAGATTTCCTTCATTAACCATTACTTTTTTTTAAAAATAAGTTTTATTTCCTGGGGGCAGTTCTTCAAGTTTTTGTATCCCCACATTGTTGCAATATATGTATTTGTCTTTGCAAACAGAGTGACATGTTTATCATTTAAGAGTTAGGGCTAAGAAAGGGACACATTTATTATTAAAGAGAAAACAGTATAAGAAGACGAGTGCTGGGAAGATGGTCATTGAGGACTAGCTGGGTACAGCCGCTACAATGTACATAATTATATTTTATTATCTGCAAACATTACGACACGTCTTATCTTCTAAGAGGAAAAGAATAAACTTATAGAGGAGAGTGAATGCACCAATGGATTCTTCATGCGTTTGGTATTTTCCACCTCCGAAAAAAGGTTGTTTTGAAATTTACGATATTTGCAGACAAGCAATTTACACTTAACAACAGTGTACGAAAATAACTCTGATATGATAATAATAATAATAACAATATTTCCTTCGTAAATAATAATTGCTATTATGCTAACGGAAGCCTTGTTCAGAAGCACTGCAAATAACAACAGAAGAATGATGACAGGGCTTTAATGGGTGTAGTCGAATTGAAGGAAAGACCTTTTTAAGAATTTCGGACGAAGTGTAATTTAAAACGAATGGGGATATGGAAGGATATAGGAGTAGTCTAAATTATACAATACATGTAGGTCTTTGAAAGGTTTTTAAATGTAATCTTTACAGAATCGATCCGGTAGAGGTTCACCAAGTGCAGTACTGTAAGTTCTGAGTCGTCAAGTACACCAACATTGATCGGTCTTGCTACTTTTTTTGTGTGTTTGTGTGTGTGCTTATCGTCTCAGTATGAGGCAGGCTGGCAGACTCACCTTAGGCTGACTTCAGACTGAGCATCTGAGCCTGCAGAGATCCGCTCCAACAGATTGAGACAGATTGTCCGGAAGTGGAATCAGCAGGTTCTTGACACTCTGGCTGTGTTTTAATCTTCAGCAGCTACGTCATCAGCAGCAGCGGTGGCAGCAACAAAAGCATTACAGCCTGCGGTGTCGTTTTCACTCTGTGGATGTTATAATACCCAATACATTTTTGCATGATGAAATATTTTGCCACCGTCAGCATGGCTATTGTAGTCTGATGGATGAATGCCCGGACCTCGGTATTTAGGGCATAGACATGCACCATGCATTTAGGTAAGTTTTAGATGAGGGAGAAAAAAAACACTCTAGAGTTAAGCTTTCTGGAGATTTCTGCATAAAGGTGTGCATAATATTGATGCGCATTTATGTCGCTGATGCGAGTAAGAATTATACGGATCCCAATGTGAAACCCATTAAAGTGCACATTTCTATGTTAGTTTCGTAGGATCTGCAACAAAGATACATAATCATGTAATACCAATTATATTTGAGTGCCTGCATTCAGTTTCACAGTTATAGCTCTGCGGTATATTTTGAGGATGGCATCTTTGCCTCATTAACTGTCCCCCATACGCTCAAAGTGTCCGGGGACGTTAATTTTACTCAACGAATTGCCTCATTTAACAGAGTAGTGACAGATTGTATGATCTCAACAATGCTACTTGATGATAATGATCGGGCTATATTCCACGTTATACTAGCACTCTAGATGTTCATATTACGTAGAAAAACTTTCTACTTAAGATGTGTGAGTCAGTCTGGTTAAAACAAGTGGTGTAGTAGTAGTTGTTGTTGTTGCTGTAGTTGTAGTAGTTGTAGTAGCAGCAGCAGCAGTAATAGTAGTAGTAGTAGTAGTAGTAGTAGTAGTAGTAGTAGTAATATTAATATTAATAATAATAATAATAATAATAATAATAATAATAATAATAATTATTATTATTATTATAATTATTATAATTATTATTATTATTATTATTATTATTATTATTATTATTATTATTATTATTATAGTAATAGTAGTAGCAGTAGTAGTTGTAATAATAATAATAATAATAATAATAATAATAATAATAATAATAATAATAATAATAATAATAATTGTAGTAGCAGAATAAGTAATAGTTGTAGTAATAAAAAAGAAAAAGAAGTAGTAGTAGTAGTAGTAGTAGTAGTAGTAGTAGTAGTAAACGACTATAAGGTAATATTATATTACTTACTACGGCAACATTTTTTTTGTTCTGGCAGACTTTGCATTATGATCTTTTCCTTTATTCGATTTAAAAAAAGCAAACAAACAAACAATAAAACAATTGTTTTAATTCTTGAAACCAAAATTTTTCTCGATACCGGGAAATAAGGAAACAAATTCCTGTTAGCACACTGCGCTGCTGAGACTAAGCGAGGCTTACGACCTGCCTCTCCTCTAGCGAGTGGTACTCTGCGAATCTCAACTACGCTGTATGACGTGAGAAGCGCACCTTGTCGTACTCAAGTCTCTAAAGAGTTCTCTTGAGATGACCTGACGTAAATGTGTGTTGATCAGAACCAAGGAGCATGGCGTAGACTGACACGGATGACAACCGCGACACACGTTTTGCTATGGGGATCCGATGCTGATTAGCTCGAATTTTCTAGACCTTTTCGTGTCTTATCAGGCGTTATCTTCTGGGAAGTACCGCGTTTAACCCAAAGACGGTCTCCAGAAAGCAAACACAAAAACAACCGTCGACAGCTAATGAGAGCCAATCTGGTGGCACGAACGAATGTGTATTATAGCTTTCGGTTACATTTTGAATTTGCCTGCTTGGCGTTATATTTTTTTGTGTTAAACTTCAGGATCAAATTTACAGTAATTGAAATGTTAGCCTACATTGTGTAGCCAGAATATGTTCAATCTGTGTTCGTGTCGTAGACGTAATTAAATGTAACCCATTTTACATCCGACATAGTTTTTGTATTAAGTTTCTGCTAAACTCTAATGCTATGTTGTTGTTTTTGTTGCTTTTTTTACTTCAGGAACAGATTTACAATAACTGAATTGCCGTATTATAGCCTGATACTGTGAACCATTTTAAATCCTTTTAGACACATATTGATTGTTGTGCTAGGTCCTGTTATTTGAACTGCTCTCATCAGTGAACTGTAGTTTTACTGAATAGGTATATAAAGACTTGATGTGATGTTTTTAATACATGGCTTGATAAAGATTTGAATTAAAAATCGAAATATTGCCTCCGACCTCAACTTGGGTGTTGCTGTTTGTTTTGTTCACCCCATTTTAAATCTGGATTAGTTTTTGTTTTCAGTTTCTGCTAAACTCTAAAGTTCCCCATCTGCGGTCATGTCTATAAAACTATTGAATTAAAATAATTTAATTTTTTTAATCTGATTGTAGCCTAAAATTTTAAATTACGTTCGTGTCTAAGACGCTTTAGCTGCTTTTTACAGCGAATTTCATGTTCATGTTATTCATTATATTCAGTTTCTCGAAAAGTCTAAAAGTTGTCAGCTCTGTTGTTGTCTAAAGTTTAATTGAATATCAAAATTGTATTTGTCGTATGTGTTAAACAACCTGATCGTAAGCTGAAGTTTCATGGTTGGTTGTTGGTTGTTTTATTAACTTCTTCTTCATCGAAATGATAAGTTGAAGTTTCAGCCTTGCATGCGGCATTCGAATGTAAGAAATCATTGGATTTCTAACACCTGTTGAAAGCACGAGAAACGAGAGGAAAGAGTTTCCAGATTGATCGCACAAGAATACAAGACTTTATAACCTGAAATGTTTAAATAATTATGTAACCTGTGCATTTGCAATTCTGGCTGGACACGTGTAGGCTTATTTACTTATAAATACAGTATGACACGGGGCTTTCCAATCGAAATGGGAATATTTTGGTATTATGACCCTGATTAACATTATGTTTCCTTTTAAATAAGATGAAACAGGGTGGGTTTTTTTTTCTCTAAGCCGTCCAATTTGTTTTTGCTTAAGCTGTATCTAAAATATGTGTATCTTCTGTAGACCCGAATCGCGAACTCCCCATCTTTTGTTTTTGTTATTGATGAACACATCGCATATTTGCAATTTTCATTACATGCTGCACATAACTGAGCTTCGAATGAAGAAGGAAGATAAGAGGCAAGATTTAGTCTGGATAAAATGTCTTACAATCATATTCCCAGCCAGTCCTATCGCAAGTGCAGACTAGCGCAAGCTTAGAGATAAAAGCCGAAAAACTGGTTAGAGCGAGTGCAAAGCCACAATTTTATTCCCAGGTGGGGTGGTTCTGGGGTGAGAAGTAAAAGCAGATGTTATGAAGTTTTCTTTATGGTTTTGTCTAAACGTCTTAAGAATGTATATATGTCTATAAAATGAACACTTTTCTGGAGTGTCATCTGTCTATTGAGCATCGTGAATAATTGATATAGCGAATTTGAATGATTGAATGTGTTTCATTCCCATTTTTCGTGGATGGAAAATGTGGGTTTACTCCGACGTGCATTTTGATACGATTCCTCGAACAGTTTAACGATTGAGCGATCCCGCAAACTAATGACCACTTTTATACTACTGTTTTATACTGTACCTCTCCCAAGTAGTGCTCTCTCTCTCTCTCTCTCTCTCTCTCTCTCTCTCTCTCTCTCTCTCTCTCTCTCTCTCTCTCTCTCTCTCTCTCTCTCTCCCTCCTTCCTCTCTGTCTTTCCTTTTTTTTCTTTCTCATTATATTCTCTCTCCCCTCCCCCCTCATCCTTTTTCTCCCTCTGTACTTTTCCAAGCCTAAACCCCCTTTCAGTTATTCACAAATTGCCTACATCGTTCCTAAACTCATCTTTCTTCTTCTTTTTTTTTTAACCCCTTCAGCCTTTCAAATTGACAGTTTGCTACCTGCATTGTGCATTATATTATTGCACGAGTGCAACGTGTCAGTGCATTGTGAGCAAAATCTAGAGGGGTCATTAGTTTGAAAAGACATGAGCATAGAATACGTTTCCATGGAGATTACTTTTACCGGTAATAGTTCTGTATGGGTAATAATGTAAGGTATATAGAATATGCGGTTAAAAGTTGCTGACAAGCATGGTTTTCTCCATGAATATAAACAATGTCGGGTATTTATAATAGATGCGTGTGACCGTTGGTTCACACGGTTGCCTCACCCGGATCATTATCTGTCTGCATGCAGGGTGGTTACGTATAGAGCGTAAATAGGATATGCGTGCGAACTGCTCGCTGACAAGAGGTTATCTCTGAGAGTAGCAGTGTAGAGCTTTTAGAATTATAATAATGAATGTGAACTGTTACTGACAAAGGGTTATTGGAATGAAGTATCTGCTTGGAAGGAAAGCTATGATTGTATTGGTCAGTACACACGGGTCATCATTCATTGACCCGTAGCGCAAGAGTGCATCTTGTGGGGACCCGAGTTGGATCCTGTTAATACTTCAAAAACCTAATTTGTGCCTGCTGTTGTTTTTCAGTTACCATGAACATTTCTTTGAATTCATAAATGCGCTGTGCTAGAGCAGTATTTTTTTTAACTTCTTTTTTCGGGATTTCAGTTTTTGCTGCATTTTCAGACTACTTTGCTAGCCCTTCTTTAAGATTGAAACGAACCGTATTACGAGAGTACCAATCGCCGAGCGTAAAAATGATCAAACAAGTCACTCAACCCTAGTGTTTGTTCATTTCTTTCTTTCTTCTTTTTTTTAAGTGCAAGCACCTGATCTGCACTACTCTGCCCCGTCTCTGTTTTATTACTGCATGGTTACGAATCCTAATGACCCGCCATCGCACCGATATGACCGATCCTTGGTCTCTGTGCTACCCTCGTTAACGTACAAAAGGAACACGGGCACTCAACGTTCAGCCGGGCCCACCGCCGTAGCTCAATTGGTAGAGCGTTCGCCTGGCACACCGATGACCCAGGTTCGAATCCCGTGGTGGGCGATATAAAATGTGGCCATTTGTACTGTCCATTTTAGCAGTATGATTGCTTTGGTGGTTCAGTGTTGATTCAGGTCCCTACCCTTCTTTCCCTGGGGTGGTTATCCTCGTCTGCCATATCGCCAATGGTGGGTGTAGACGTTAAACCTCAATGTTCATTCATTCAACGTTCAGCCATTGATGATTAGAAGCATCACTGTTCAAGCACTCTCTTAAGGAGGAGGATTGAGCCGGCGTACCTAATAACTATAACAAAACGCAATCTTCCTTTACCCAACTTTTAAACTCTTTACAAATGCTTGTTCCCCCCGCTTTATAGGGTTAGTTGCTTTATCTTCATTACCGTTAAAGCGGACCCTCTTTCCTGTAATAAGTCATCAGTAGCAGCTATCAAAGATCCCAGTAACCGGTTTTTATTTTAACGAAAGACAACAAAATTATAAAATATCTTAGGGGCGTTCACGTACATTCCACGTTTTTCGTTAAACTTTTTTTTCTCTCGCTCTCCCTCTCCCCCATTCCCTCTTTCCGAACACCTTCCATCATTATCGTCGTGGTTGGCGTTGCCTTTGCCATTATCACTGCCATTGCCATCATCATCTTATTATTTGTAATCACGATCATTAAGAATGCATTAGTAACCCATCCTACAGCATCTAGATACACTTATAAATCAAAAGGAGTAAACGCCTAGTCCCAAGCCTGAAATTTGATGACTGGCGTTCTTATCAGTTTGCCCCCAATCCACCCCACTCCAGTTCCTCCCAACCCCCCAACCCCCCCACCCGATAGAAACCTTAAAGATTAAAAACGAACAGGCATAATAACGTTATTAGCAGGTGTGTATCTGCTGTGTCACTCATGGACAGTAAAGAGAAGGCACCTGACTTACAGGTAGCAATATGCAGTGCATGTTCATGAGAGCATAGTGAGGAGCAACGCAGGTGAAACGATTAAATATGACGGAGGGGAGAGGGGGGGGAGAAGGGAAGGGGAGGGGACGGGAAATGCATCAGCAACACTTGTTACACACACACACACCCCAAAAAAAATCTCCCACGGGAATCGGTGCGAGCACATGCAAAGGTGTCTCATGCTGTGCTTTTTCTTTAAAAACAACAACAACAACAACAACAACAACAACAACAACAACAAAACAACTGTTGAATATCAATAGCCTTGCCTATCAAGAACAGTAAAGGCAACACGAGACTGTAATCTCTTCTTCATCTTCTTCTTTTTCTTCTTCTTCTTCAATAAGCTGCGAGATCAACATGGTTGGTTGTTTTATTAACGTCTTCTTCATCGAGATGATAAGACGTGCGCACGCATTCACACACATTTACACCAGATACATACACACATCCATACATTTAAAATAAATTGTTATATAAACTGAGCAACTGGAGAATCAATCAAAGCTTTTGCTAATCTAATGCTTATATCAAAGCTTATGTTATTAATGGAATCGATAATGGAAACATCAGTTGGCAAGAATGGACGCATATTACTGCATTGAAGTAATACATGTTTCAGAGAAATAGATTCACAAATATACATTTTACATTTTTACAATATTTGGTTTTAATTGAGTTTAATATTATTTTATGTGCCATGCTTGAAACTGATCTAGCAATTCCATAAAGGTTATTATAGTTGCAACTAAGTTTAATGTCTTTTACAAATTTATTTTCTATAGAGTTTTGAATTTCTTTAAAAGACAACAGTGTTTTTGTTGTTTGAGAATTAATATTTCAAGCACCAAGTTTTGCAGCCCGATCAGCCCAATCATTATAAAGGAAACCACTATGTGAGGGAATCCAGACAAAATTCACCTGAGTGCCATTATTATCAAACTGTGAATAATATTTTTAATTTCCAAAATAATTTCTTTGCAACATGTGATCAACATCAACAACAACAACGAGATCAACATGTGTATAGTGATTGAGCCCTCCTTATGTCTGCAGCTTTGGATGTTCTGTGCTACTCTAGCCCACCCCGGCTAAAGGGGGAATGAGGGACTGTTGGCGTCGACGTGGCCAATAAGTAAACAAGTGCATCTTGTAATTTACGTTGAGAGTATGGTCGACGCCCCATTACAGCAGCGCGGACATGATTTCCCAGCGGAGTACCTATCTCGCCGACAGATTTCTCTTTTCTCTGCTTTGATCTACCAGCTTCTGAACTTACTTCCATACTGACACGCACAGTGGAGTGTGGCGCGGACGAACACAGAAATGCACGTGCACTCACTCACTTACTCAGCGAGCGTTGTGGCCGCGTGGTCTAAGGCGGGACTAACTTGCCTTGTCCACAGGCTAGTAACTAATGGCGCCTGAAAGATGTTCGTGTGGGATCGATCCCGCCTCTGGGGGTTAGATTATATTTCTCCGAATATTATTTACTTTCGACTCGGGCAAAGTCTCGGGGTTTTTCTTCGTGTTTGCTTCCCTAAGTAAACATTTTAAAAACACAACTAATGTTAGGTAGGTTGGGTTTGGGCGCGCCACAGGCCGCGAAATTTTGGATAAAAGTGGACAATTAATAGTCCAAAATCAAACCTCAAAATCAAAAATCACGCACTCACATACACAGACACATTGGTGTGCCTATGGACACGTAGACAAGAGTACAAGGAGTAGTCATTAAAATGGGTAAAACCGCGTCAGATGCAATGAAAGAGTCCAGATGAAGTGATATCCTTCTGTCGCTCGAATTTGATTCATTGGCAATAAATTCTTCGCATCAGCTGATTTATTCTCGAGACATAAAACTGTGTTAGAATATGACACACGATGTTATCTTGGCGTTTCCTTTTGAGCTTTTGTGAAGAAATGGCATGTCACCCCTTCCCCTCTCGTTATAACTAATGTAAGCTGTGCAATTTTAAACGCATTGAATGTACGGGGTCGGAAATATAACGGGGAAATTAAATAGAACCGAATAATCGTCACTGCTTGAAGGTTACACAGACGCAGACCGCACACACACACGCAGACACAAACACACACAGACACGCCCGCGCGTCAACACACACACACACACACACGAGAGAGAGAGAGAGAGAGAGAGAGAGAGAGAGAGAGAGAGAGAGAGAGAGAGAGAGAGAGAGAGAGAGAGAGATCTAGTTATATAAATTAAAATTAATGCTGCTGATTCATCAGTTCAATGTACGCCTAATTTGTGAATCCTGCGAAAGCAAATGACAACGCAAGTAAAGCTATTGTTCGGTAGAAAGCGAAAATGATCTTCCATAAGTAATACATTAAAGGAAGAAACTTAAGATCAGAATCAGCGAAAGTTACTTTGGTGGTGGGGGGGGGGGGGTAAGGGAGGGAGGGGAAGTTTCTTAACAAGATTGATATAGCAGATAATTATACGATATTCGGATTGTGAACATTCATCTGAAATGGTGATTCTCCACAGTAAACTATGACACTGTTCTTCCAAAACTTAATGAAGTTTGAAGTGGGGAAGGAAAAAAAAAGATTTCGAGAAGAATCCGAGTGTCGTGCCAATGGGTTGATTGGAATTGTCTGGATATGAACAGTTCATTACGACATACTTTCGACTGCTGTCGAAAATGAACTGTCTAGTATTATTGGGAGGACGAGACAGGTCCCACAATGATTGAGCACTGATTCGTCCCCGGTCACCAATGGGACGGAGCAGAAGCGTGGTGGTTAGGGCACGCGCTAGAAATGTTTCGTGAACAGGCTCCAATTCGAAGGCTGTGTTTAATTTCGGCGAAAACGGGGTTTACCCTAAAATTGGCGTGGTTATCACACCAAGCTTACCACACAATGATACAAAGGGCTTTCCTTGTTCAAAGCAACCGCATCAGTTTGAATTTTCAATTTCGGTTTCGACAGGGAGTGATTTTTTTTCCTCATTAAAACGGTACATCAAGAGTGTCTCTTTGGTTTCTGGGGTATGCTAGGGTCTATTTGATGAAAAACGAAAAACCTTACCGATAATATTTTTGTATAAATTGGGTTCTGTACCTTACCTTCTTGGGTAGATCCTATGTTTAGCTCAACAATGTTTGTAGCTTATGTAGATTATAGTCACACGACACTTTCGCATATAGGTGACTACTGGACCGATTTATACTGACACCAGCGGGCCAGTTGTTGGTAAAGGGGAAAATAATATGATCACACGTTAATCTCAACAATGTTGGCTAGCGGTAGCTTTTAATAGTAGGGCTTGACGGTTTTACCGATGCGTAACTGTAGTCAGGTTCGGAAACGCGACGGTACGGTATACCGGTGCGGGTGTCCGAGGTCCGGTTTACTGGGAAATCTCGACAACACACAACGCGACATTGGGCGACATCTTGTCCGCCCAGAGAGCGAGCCCAAAGCCAAAACACGTGGACAGGCAGGCACCCGTTCTTGAAGAAGAACTTATAAGAACATCAGATTATTCACGTGTTTGAGCATGCTACCCAGTCGCCAATCCTTCTGAACTCTTAAAGTTCTTAAAGACCTTTCCCGTTGAATGTTTTTGTTTTATTTTTATTTTGTGGTTTCAAGTTTGCTGATGTTCTAAATAGGGATTTATCCTAATTTGTTTTGAAGGCGTTCAAGCAATAATAATAAAGCTTCAGTTTCTATGCAAATGTGGTTCTTTGAAACTGTTTTGAAGTGTATGACGATCTTTCTTTTGCGTCGGTCACTACTGTCAGTGCTATATTCCATTTGATTGTAACACTTAAAATCGCGGTATATCGGTACGAAATACCGATACGACCTAAAAATACCGCGGTAATACCGGTACGACTTTGACCCAAGGTACCAGTACGGAATTTATTCATTAAAGAAATAACTAACCTGTCGAAAAGGTTTGTTGGTTCTTTTTGTTTGTTGTAAGCTTTTTTGGTGCGTGTTTCAGTGGCGAAACACTTTCTGTGAATGGTAAAAGTATCTGGCGAGGGGGCGTGGTAGTCTAGTGTCAACTAAGCTGTATGAATAGCACTTAAAGCAGAGAAAAGGGTAAATCGGCGCGCGACTTCTTGCAGTGAGAGTTTTTCCTGTAGCCAGCAAGAAATACTCGTACATTATACGTTGGCTTTTATCGTATAGATAGACAGATGCAATAAAAACAACCCAGTTACAAGCTTTATTACTGACATAACGAGACAGATTGAAGTAACGAAACGTACGCTACATGCATCATTTGGGATGGACCAAAGCAGTAACACGTCTAATATAATAGCGTTATGGCCTAGTGGTCTAACGCGGGCCTAACTTGCCTTGCCCACAGGCACTTGACAGGTGTGGGATCGATCACGCCTCCGAGCGTTATGTTTCTGCGAATATTATTTACTTTCTACTCTGGGCAACGTCTCGGGGGTTTTCTCTGGGTACTCCGATATGCTCCCCCAGCAAAATTTTAAAAACACAATTAATATTGGGTAAGTTGGGTTTGGGCGCGCCACAGGCTGCGACTACGTCTTCCACAGGAGAGGCGGCCCAGAATTTTCCGGTAAAAAGGGGGCACTAAAGTGTTTTAAAATTGAAAAAAATAATAGATATATATATATATAACCCCAAAATTAACGTCAGGTTTTGTTCAATACTATCTGTTTATCGCTAAGCTGAGTTGCCACACCTTTATCGTCAACATTTCTGATATTACAGGGTAGGTGCCTAATAGGCTACGTTTATCTTGCCCTCCACGGAAATCGAACTTGAGTCATCGATGTGCTAGGCGAACGCTCTACCACTGAGCTTCTGTTGTATTTGAGGGAGGTGCGGGGGGGGGGGGGGGGGAAGAGGTGCGTGGATTTGAGGGGGTGTGAAGCACAATTTAAACCTGTACATGTCCATTATGACGTGGGTGTGTTTTGGGGTGATACAGAGAAAGTGGGGGATTTAGAGTGACAAGCAGGGTGCGTGAGGGGGTGAGAGGGAGAAAGGAGAGGGAGGAGGATTGTGTGCGGGGAAAAAAAAGAAGAAAAGAAGGATGGGTGGCATGAAGTGCAGGAAGTGGGAACATTGTAGTGATGAATGAACTATTCCTTCAACTACAGACAGTGCGTTTCCTCGGAATTAGAGGAGAGCTCCGTAGAAAAGGGCAACGAGATTTACAATGCCCACTGAACAAATCTAAAGTTTGAAAACGGACCCAGACGGCGAAAGCGACAGTAAATCACTTGTTCACGGTTTCACTGCATTTGGAAAGAGTTCTTTATTTTACTACACGAGCCGTGAGAATGAATCTGCAAGCCTTTTTAGTCTTCTGCTCCCTCAGCATTGTAAAGTTGTGACATTGGGTATTGGAAGTGTGCATCAGTGCACCAGTCTAAGCTGCTTGCCTATCTCATATGTTGATCCTTACATGATGTCCATTCCAACCCCCTCCACGTCCGTAATGGAATCGGTGTTTCCAGATAAATCATAATCAGAATACTTTCTTTTCTCCATAAACATTTTTTTACCAGGAGATTTATGTGCAGTTTCCACGTGCATAATAATTATGAACATCATTTTGGGAGTTCAGAAACAATTAAATTAGTATAGCAGTCATCAGCAATTAAATTAGCGTCTTTTATCTTTTTGAATTTAAACTTTTTTTTAAAATCAAATTGCTCTAGAATAGAAAGAATAATATTTTGATGCATGTAGAGACGTATTGTGTGCTGTTTAGTACAAACTATATGCAAAGTATTAAAGCATTAGTGCATAACCGTTCACAGTATTGGAACTATGCTTAAATGAGTTAGCATGGAAATGTCGTAAAAAGGGGTCGATGACGTCGACAGATCCGCACAACATAGCCCAAAGATTCACCAACAGTGCGACATCGGCATATACAGAAAAACATAAGCTCTTCCTCTGTCACCCCACCACCATCTCTACTATGAAACACAGTCGCTTATTTTCCGCTAACCTCCTTACCTCCCTGAGGAATTGATTTTAAAAACAACAACAACATTACATTACATTACATGATTATTGCTTTAGGTCCAGCGGACCAACAACAAACAGCCGAAATGTGGATGAGGACGCATGGTTCAGGCTTTATCTCATGTCGTCATGACCAGCCTCTGACTCTTTCATCAGAATTTGACCCCACTGTCATCTAGCGGGATTCCGTCTTCACTCCAACCCCCACACGCATACATTGTCATTACCACAAACCCCAACACAACTCCCACCCACTCCATAAAAAAAACATAATTAAAAATCAGTCTTCGACATAAACAAATGGTACTGATAGAAAAACTAGAAGAACTATCGCTGTACAGGAATGCAGCGAGAAAAAGCTCCGAAGCAAATTGATTCTTCCAGGGTTGCTAGTGGTGTCAGATTTAGGAGCGTAATGCCCCTGGGTTCAGCGCGCTCCCATCAGTTCCGCCCAACGCAGCGGCCATTTCTGCGCTTGCCGAGCAGATGGCTATTGTGGATAATCACCTTTTTCTTTCGCCTACCTCGTTCCATCACTCGCTGTTGCGTCCGTCCCTCTTAACGTATCGGATTTTATCGCTTGTTCGGCACTGATGTCCCCTTGACCCATGTCCTTCTCCTATATGTTCTCTTTCTCCCTAAAGATGCACACACAGCAGTCAACTATCATAGCAATTTACACAAAGTGAACGGAATACAAACTACATTCCCTCGGGCTCATTTCCCTGTCTCGCTCTCCATAATAGACTCTCATTGTTCCCCTACCCCAACACTCCCACTCCTTAAAAATGCACGCAAATGAAATTTTCATAAAGTTGCACTTATAGCTCACAGAAAAGTGAAAAAAGCTAGGTAAAGGTAGTCCCATAGCCTTGTGGCCGTAGGGGAGCGTGATGTTGGAGATCACACTTATCTTGGGCCATCGTAATGAGGGTGATGCCCATCTCTCTCCCTTTTTGCATTACCTTCCCCACTCTTAAGAGAGTAGGTACTCAGTAACAGTTGAGTCAACTGGGGGCGTTGTTATTGGTCGCTTCACGTTTCGCGGTCACCCATCCAAGTCCTAACCGCACTGGACGGTGCTTAACTTGCGACACAGTAGCGAGTGCTCCAACCACTGCGCTATCCGACACCCTCACAGAAAAGTATTGTCCATAAAATACTCGAAGCATTATCAAACATTGTCAAAAGAACTGTTTAATATACGGTCTCAGGCGTTATGACCTCTCTGTCCCTTTTGACTTTTGATATGGGACCCCCCCCCCTCTCTCTCTCTCTCTCGATAGATAGATAGATAGATAGATAGATAGATAGATAGATAGATAGATAGATAGATAGATAGATAGATAGATAGATAGATAGATAGATAGATAGATAGATAGATAGATAGATAGATAGATAGATAGATAGATAGATAGATAGATAGATAGATAGATAGATAGATAGATAGATAGATAGATAGATAGATAGATAGATAGATAGATAGATAGATAGATAGATAGATAGATAGATAGATAGATAGATACTACTTATGAGTTCTTCTTGAATGACTCTTGAGTAACCACTAATCATTTTATCCCTTTACTTGCATGCTTATTTAAGGATGTTTGTTTGGTTGATGTATTTGAGTGTATAGTCGCTGAAATCAACGGCACCTTTTTTTGCTCGCACTCTTCATTGTCTCACATATCTCAAATATACCAGATATTATCCAGAAAGTTGTAGTGTCGTGATAGTATGCTTACTACTTGACGTGGATCTTCGTGAGGATATTGAATAAAAAATCACCCTTAAAAAGGAAAGTGCTGGGTTTTATTTTCATGCGTTAGTATTAAAACGTATACGGTAGCAGTAGGGCTACCAACTTAGTTCGTGCTGTCGGCGCTTTCCATAATGCCTTGTTAGCTTGTTAGTGTGCCTGATGGTAGTCGTTCGAATTTAATTTGTTTGAGTTTCGTTAAGAGCAACAGCCCCAGACGAGTCCAACCTGCTATGCAGGGACAGACTAGGCCCTTAAATGCTGTAAAATAAATGTGTAGAATGTGTGTGATTGTGGTACCATAACATGGATTGAAAATATCCTAAAATTTGAGACAGCAGTACCATTAAATGGATTGGGATAGCATAAACATAGATTTTTCATATACTTTAAAACTAAACTTGAACAGCTGGTGCGTCTGTGTGTGAGTGATTGTGTGTGTGTGTCTGTGTGTGTGCTGTTAATTAAGGTACATACTTCTGGTTTAGCATTTTTTACTAGGCATGTTTTTGTTTTACATATTTTTATTTTGTTTTGTTTTTAATACTATTGCTTTTTTATTGCATTGTAAAGCGTGGCGAGCCCATGTTTGTTGGGGTACCACGCTATATAAATCTACCGTATTATTATTATTATTATAGAGGCTTGACACCACATCCAGAGCCTTTGGAATAAAAATAAATGCAGAGAAGACCAAAATGATGACCAACAAAACCAATGGCATCAACACAGGCATTAAAGTCCAAGGCCAATCCTTCAACATGGTGCATAGCTTCAAATATTTAGGAGCCATTGCCTTACATAAGAACAAGACGTCTTGGGTATATGTACAGAGTACTGCTATGACCTTTACAACCACACACCAAACGGAGACCCACCAGTTCTAGCATGTCCCCAACACAGAGAAGTCCTCCCAATTCTCCGAGAACAGTTGAGACAGCAGTGCAATCGCTGAAGAAAGGGAAGTCAGCGGGAGTGGACAACATACCTGCGGAATTGCTTCAAGCAAGAGGAAAAGCGATGATTGACGTCCTCACCACTATCTGTAACTAGATCTGGCAGAGTGGAGAATGGCCTACACCATGGACCCAGGCGCTTGTCATCACTCTTCCCAAAACAGATTACCTTCAGGAGTGTGAAAATTACCGCACCATCAGCCTCATCAGCCATCCCAGCAAGGTCCTCTTGAAAATAATACTCCACAGGTTGGAACCCCAAGCTGAACAAATCATAGCTGATCAACAAGCAGAATTCAAGCCAGTGCGAAGTACCACTGAACAGATTTTCAACCTCAGAATAATCTGCGAGTAATACCTACAGCACCAACAACATCTATATCCTGTGTTTGTAGACTTCAAGAAAGCGTTTGACCGAATCTGGCATGCAGCTCTGTGGGCAACCATTAGAGTGTACAACATCAGGCCTAAAATTTTTGAAGTCATCAAAAGCCTGTATGACAAGGCTACCAGTGCAGTCCTCCGTAACAGCGTCATCGGAAATTGGTTCAGGATAACAATCGGTGTGCGTCAAGGATGCCTACTCTCTCCAACTGTTTAAACCAACACTCTTTAACATCTTTCTAGAGCGCATCATTTCAGATGCCCTCTGCAGATCACGAAGGCACAGTCAGCATAGGGGTAGAGCAATCTCCAACCTTCGTGTTGCGGATGACATTGATGGATTGAAGAACAAGAACTAGAACAGCTGGTACAGAGGCTTGACACCACCTCCAGAGCCTATGGAATGGAAATAAGTGAAGAGAAAACCAAAATGATGACCAACAACACCAATGGCATCAAAATGGACATCAGAGTCCAAGGCCAATCCCTTAACACAGTGCATAGCTTCAAATATTTAGGAGCCATTGCATCAGACAATGGGTCCCGACAGGAAGTCATCTCCAGGATCGCACAAACAACTGCTGCCCATTTGGAAAGACAAGACCATCAGTCTCCATTCCAAGGTAAGGCTGCTTCTGCTCTCTTGTCATCTTCATCTTCCTATACGCTTGCGAAACATGGACCTTCACAACAGATCTACAACGAAGAATACAAAGCATAGAGATGAGGTGCTACAGAAGACTTCTGGGCATTTCCTCTTCCCAGCACATCACCAACAACGAAGTCCGACAGACTATACTCAAGCCATTTTACAATACGTGACATGCTCACATTGGTGAAGAAACGAAAACTCCGATGGTATGGCCACATCACGAGAGCATCAGGCCTTGCAAATACCATCCTGCAAGGCACGGTGCAAGGGGGCAGAAGAAGAGGGAGACAGAAAAAGACGTGGGAGGACAACACTCGAGAATGGACTGGCTTGACACTAAGCGAAGCCATGAGGGTTGCTGAGGACAGAGAAAGGTGGAGTACGCTGGTTAAGCGATGATCTGTGGTGCCCCAACGACCTTCGAGTTTCGGGGTGGGATAGGATAGTATCAGACAATGGGTCCCGACAGGAAGTCCTTTCCAGGATTTTACAAACAACTGCTGCTCTGACAAGGTTAAAGCCCATTTGGAAAGACAGGACCATCAGTCTACACGGCCAAGGTAAGGTTGCTGCGCATGCGCTCCCTTGTCATCTCCATCTTCCTGTACGCTTTCAAAACATGGACCCTCACAACAGACCTACAACGGAGAGTACTAAGCATGGAGATGAGGTGCTACAGAAGACTTCTGGGCATTTCCTATACCCAGCTCATCACCAACGACCTAGTCCGACAGACCATCACACCAGCCATTGGACAACACGATGACATGCTCACAGTGGTGAAGAAACAGAAAATCGATGGTATGGCCACGTCACCAGCGCATCAGACCTTGCAAAGACCATCCTGCAAGGCACGGTGCAGAGAGCCATAATAAGAGGGAGACAGAAAAAGAGGTGGGATGACAACATTCGAGAATGCACTGATTTGACACTGTGAGAAGCCATGATTGTTGGTGAGGAAAGAGTAAGATGGAGTACGATAGTTAAACTATCATCTGTGGGTGCTCACCAACGACTTTCGGAGTTACGGGATAGGATAGGATAAAACTATTATAGTGGGTCTTAACGTTCCCCAGCTCCAATGCTAGAGCACCAAGCCAGTTTGCTATGCCATGATCGAATATCTCTGCATCAATTCTCGAGAATCCGTGTGCCACAACGACTTTCGACGTTACGGGATAGGATAGGGAAAACTTTATAGTGGGCTTAAACGTTCCACAGCTCCATGCTTGAGCACCCAAGCCAGTTTGCTTATAGCCGTACGAATCCTCGCATAATGTCCTATCTTGCACTTATTGATACATTCTGATTGATCATACGTGCTGACCAACGTGCCCAAGTTGTTTTTATTTTATTTTTGTTTTAATGCATGCTGCTGTTGTTAACTCTGGTTATAGGAATGATGTTAAGATTGCTCTTGTTCGGTCTGTGTGGCTGTATCCACAATGGTTGTCGATTAGCGTTATTTATGCCTTTAAGAGTTTAACTAATTTAACGGGTGGCTGAAGTCTGCAACGACTCTCTTTCACTTTTTCTCAATCAGTGGTTTGCAACAATGTGAATGCTACCCTAAGGTGAAAATTATTTGAGGCTAACGTTTACTAAATGGAATGACTCTCTCAAGATGAATTTTCGGACTGTCGGCTGTAGCACACTCGTTGTCGTTAGTGTTTTGCTTGAAGAGTTCAAGTCTGGAAGCAACGGGGTGGCTGAAGTCTGCAAAGACTCTCTCTCTCTCTCTCTCTCTCTCTCTCTCTCTCTCTCTTTCTTTCTCCCTCTCTAGCTCTCTCCTAGCTGCCCCAGACTTGCACAAAAGTAGCTTGCTGAGGTCAGTATCGAACCCTCGCCGCCGAAGACGAACACCTGTGAAACGGACCACTTTACCAGCATTGCCGAGGATACAATTAAAACTTCTTAATTCTACAATCTTTTATCCCCCAGACTTACACACAGTTGTCCAAATTGTACAATCTGGAGTTTAAAAAAACCCATATACCGCTAAATGGAAATAAATAATTACGGCTGCATAAAACAGTTTCATGAAGTCAAATGGAATCGTCGTCGACAACTTTGTCGAATATACTACTAAAGCTATATAATATGTATAAAGTAGCGTCAACTCTCTCTCCCTCTCTCCTCTCTCTCTCTCTCTCTCTCTCTCTCTCTCTGTCTTTCTTTCATCTCTCTCTCTCTCTAATAATAATAATAATAATAATAATAATAATAATAATAATAATAATAATAATAATAACAACTGTTATTATTATTACAAGCCCCAAGTGCAAGATGTAAAAAGCACACCCAATGCTTACTCTTATACCCATGTTAAATTAAATTGTTATCTTATCTTCTCTCTGTCTTTCTGTCTCTCTCTCTCTCTCTCTCTCTCTCTCTCTCTCTCTCTCTCTCTCTCTCTCTGTCTTTTTTCCCGCCCTTTGCTTCTACTTTCTTTTCTTTTTATTCTTCTTCACTTCTCCCTTCCTTTTTTCTCCCCACTCACCCTCTTCCACCAAAAGAAAAAAGTAGTTTGACGAAGTCAGAGATCGGATTCACATCGCCCACGTCGCACGTTGTGCCATAGACAACTCCACCACTCCTGCTGCCAAAATAGTACGGAAGTGCTTTGAATTAGGTATGTTTTTATTATCTAGACTCGTGCGAAATCCAAAGAATTCACTGTCATATAATTATGTGTACTAACGCTAAAGCTAAAGAAACACAAAGAGCGTGTAATCGGGGATCGAACTAAAGCGAAACCCCACGTTACAAGACATTGCGACTGTAGACCACTGGCTCCGCTGCTGCCGACCTATTAAATAGTACGTAGACCTCTCTGTATTAGGAAGGCTTTTATCCTCCAGACTTGTCAGACTTCAGACAATCCGAGTAATTGCACAGTCTGACTTCAATCACCTCGTTGCTTCTAGACTTGAACTTTTCAAGCAAAACATTAACGACAACGAGTGTACTACAGCCGACAGACCGATACATTCATCTGGTATTCATGCAGTCATCCATAGTATTTCCTTAGCGTGGTAGAAAATCTAATAACCCTAGGGTAGCATCAGATGTGCAAATACTGATCACAAAAGAAGAGAAAAAAAAGAGATCATCAGATGCGCAAGTACTGATCACACAAGACAATAAAGGTAAAATGATATTTATTATAATGTTTAAAGAGTTAATTGAAAATTTAACACCCTGCACCACAGCAACCATAATAATGTCAACACCAGTCCAATACCAGAACGACGACAACAACAGCAGCATTCATAAAAAAAAAAAAAGCAAAACAATAAAAACAACGTTGGCCCGTTGTCAGTATTATCTATAGCAGTAATTATGCAGAACAAATATAAATCCTAGTGCTACACAGCGATAAAAAGTGTGCATACAAATATTTATCTAGGTAGAGTAGATTTAGTGTGAAAACAAACCTGTGTAGGGATGATTTAGCGTAACTGTGTATCTTGGCCTTACCCCCGTTGGGGTGCCGGGGGCTTCAGTATAAATAGTATCCGCACTTTCTGGAAATTTAGTGCTTTAAATTCCCACTGTCGCTGTCTTTCTCATTTGCTCTTTCTCATTCCTGCTCTGTTCTACCAATCTGCTATACTATCTTCTTCTTGACTTCGCTAGACCAGTCATCTACCCTTTTTCTTGAAAACTCTTCCAGGACAAGACTCCTTGTTTGTGTATGAGGTCTGTTGGATCAGCTTGGGAATATTGGACGCTTTCTGCCAGGTGGTCACTAGGGCTTCCTATGATGTTTTGTATGTATGTGTTTTGTTGATAATTTATAATGATGTTTGTATTCTATTTTGTTTTTGTAAACGGGGGTTCCATAAATTAGAGTACAGCCTCAGCGTCCTCTGCGTGGGATGTCTTTATTGTAAAGTGACTGGCTGGTGGAGAGCTTTTAGTTTTACCACTAGGGTTGTTTCAACAGACCTTTTATGCGCATCAGGGGTTGTCCGGTCCTGATTTGGCTCGGAAGAGTCCGCTGGACCTAAAACAATAATCATGTAATGTAATGTAATCTTGGCCTTAAGGAATACAGGAACGTGATCGTCAGATCAGTTAGTGTGCATGGAAATTTTAAGGTATCAAGACTCCGGCATTCAAGTTGTACATACCTACTAACATTAAGAACGACAACATAAATATAAAATAAAGACATATCTAATGCACGTTTAAAACAACAACAACAACTACTACTACTAACTACAAAGCTGTTTGGACTCTTCCACCTACCACCCAACCCAACCCCTCAATACCATTCCCACTCCCACTCCCTCCATTATCCACCCATCTCATCCAAATCTGTTGCTCCATTGCAACATGGTGCATCCAGAGTCATATATATCACATGGTTTAAACAAATGATTTATTCAAGGAAAACATACAATTACAATGATTTACAGGATAGGCTACAAGCGAGCTTATATAAGCCCACCCTGTATGACACAATTCTACATAATAATTAAGTGACAGGCAACTGATATTTGCATATAAATAAAGAAGAATACAACAGTTTAAAAAAAATAATTACAGATAATAAGGTTTAGTAAATAATTACACAGACACACGCATACACATAAATAAATAAATAAATAAATAAATAAATAAATAAATAAATAAATAAATAAATAAAAATAACAAATAAAAACGATTAATCAAATATTTAGCTATAAATTATATGCGTAGATGAATAAGAAATTGACATTTTTAAAACAATAATTGAAGAAGGAGACGTGTGTATGTGTTTGTGTGTGTGAGTTGTGTGTGAGAGAGAGAGTGAGACATGCACTAAGGTTGCTGTTACCCCCACCCCCGCCCTATCCCTCACTCGTAGTCGTTTACATTTCAAGCACAACCAAAACCAATCATCTCCGTTTATCCATCCATCATCAACGCAGAGAAGTCACGGTATAGTTTTAGCACACCTCACTAACAGGAACCTCCCCGTCTCCGTTCGTTCTATAGGCTCTCTCTCCTATTCGGGGTTTATCGACTTCGATCACGCCAGAGGGTTCGATGAGTATAGTGAGAGAGAAAAAAAATCGCTGACAAACCAAGAGCTTGGAGTGACAAGGAGGGTGTTGTGCCTGCCGTGAAATGATTCTTTCCCGTGTTACAGCATTGTAACGGACGGGCTCGGTCTTGCAGAAAACGGAGACGCTAAACAAAACATGTCGTTGGTCTTCTAGACGGGATTCGATTGATTGGGCGGGTCATGGCGGCGGGGAAGGGGACCCTACCGCATCTCTAGAGAATCGTCCATATTGCTTTCATTTAGGTTTAGTTGAATGGCTTTTTTTTGGGTCTAAGACGATAGATCTTCGGCAATGAATGGATTGTTAATACTTTTAACTTCTCACTTTATCAAGACTTGGGTGTAGGAGATCATGCGTTATTGTATGGATTGTTCCCAGTATGTGATGTAATTTAACTGCGTTTTCATAAGAGAACGTTGACATGAAGTTGCTGTAAATGAATAGCAAATACAATGCAATACAATACAATACAATACAATACTTTAAGAATTAACAATGCGATGCAGTATCACACAATACAAAACAATACAATACAACGCATTGTTATTGTCCTATTCCATCTTTTTAAAGCAGTAATAAATGCGTTAATTAACATCCATTCTTGATATTACATTTGTTATTATACATAAAACATCACAGACCTAAAACCCATATATATGCATTATCTTTTTTGGTAGTACTTTTTTTCCCAAGATGTTCCTTTTGGTGTTTTGTTTGTTTTGGTTTTTTTAAGAGGGGTCGTGTGTGTATGGGGGGAGGGGAGAGTAATAGAAGTGCATCATGTTGTTTCCGTATAATTTATTTTTATTGCGCTTGTGGGGTGTCAGCGTGATGTTTGAGATTACGTTGCGAGTTGTTTTTTAATATAAAATTGTTAGTTCAAGGAGGCATCGCTTCAACACTCTTTAACATTTTCCTAGAGCGCATCATGTCAGATGCCCTTGCAGATCACGAAGGCACAGTCAGCATAGAGGGTAGAGCAATCTCCAACCTTCGTTTTAAGGTTGACATCGACGGATTGGCTGGAGAGGAAGAACTTCAACAACTTGTACACAGGCTTGACACCACCTCCAGAGCCTATGGAATGGAAATAAGTGCAGAGAAGACCAAAATGATGACAAATAACACCAAAAGCATCAACATGGACATCAAAGTCCAAGGCCAATCCCTCAACATAGTGCATAGCTTCAAATATTTAGGAGCCATTGTATCAGACAATGGGTCCCGACAGGAAGTCCTCTCCAGGATCACACAAACAACTGCTGCCCTGACAAGGCTGAAGCCCATTTGGAAAGACAGGGCCATCAGTCTACATTCCAAGGTAAGGCTGCTGCGCTCTTGTCATCTCCATCTTCCTATACGCTTGTGAGACATGGACCCTCACAGCAGATCTACAACGATGAATACAAAGCATGGAGATGAGATGCTACAGAAGACATCTGGGCATTTCCTATACCCAGCATATCACCAACAACGAAGTCCGACAGACCTTCACACAAGCCATTGGACAACACGATGACATGCTCACAGTGGTGAAGACGCCGATGGTATGGCCACTTCACCAGCGCATCAGGCCTTGCAAATACCATCCTGCAAGGCACGGTGCAAGGAGGCAGATGAAGAGGGAGACAGAAAATGAAGTGGGAGGACATCATTCGAGAATGGACTGGCTTGACACTGAGCGAAGCCATGAGAGTTGCCGAGGACAGGGAAAGATGGAATACACTGGTTAAACGATCATCTGTGGTGCCCCAACGACTTTCGAGTGGATAGGACAGGATAGGCTTAGTGCTGCATAAAACTATGCTAAGAGCACTACAGCAATATCGCATTCGTGACATCGGACAAAAACACGCCTGACGAAAAGGTTGTCTATACTATTACCATACTATTTAGTGTGTAAAACCCAGAGCTCACTTTAAAAGATGACACCAGCTAACAGGGTGTGTGTTTATGTGTGTGTGTGTGTGTGTGTGCCACAGCTGTGAAATAGTCACGCGCGAGTTGTGATGCATTTTAAAGCTGCATCGCCAGTTCTTTTGAAGTTGCGGCAGATGTGAGCGCGACGCACGCAATAGAATCAGAAGTTGACGCTTCTGACGAAATAATAACAGTTGTTGGAGTTCTTGTTTATCATTGGATAACAATAATACTTACCAGATCAAATTAAGCACGAAGACCAGAAAAGGGGGTTCGTAATTTTGAGGTTCCGGTCCAGTAGTCTTAATTACGTGTTAATTATGCTAACCTGAGTAGGGTGTGACCCGTGCCTGAATTCTTCGAACACGGTCGATTCATCTGCTTGGATGAAATGTTTTCTACGAAAGTACTAGAAATTATAAACTATTAGAAATCCTTTTATTGATGTAACATGTAATTTATCAATTTTTTTAACATATTAATCCAGCCGGTTCAATAAAGTTCAATACCTTTATTGATGAAGCAACAATGCTCGCATTCTTTTATTTTGATAGTATGAAGCTGTAATGCTGGTGTAATTATAATGGATTCCATGTATGTTATATAATGATGACTGAACATTTTACTATTTAGATATTAAGATAATTGTAAACAGTTTCAGTTGTCCACATTAACTGATTGTTTCGTAGTGGCATATTATGTTATAATATAATAATTGTGCTGTGTGGTTGGAATAATCAAAAGGAAGAGACATTTGGTGAATGGTATAATGCCGTGCGATTTGAATAATTAAAGGGAAGATAGATGTGTACAAAGAGAGAAAGAGGGGTGTTGGGATGGAAAAGGAAGAAGAAGACGAAGAAAGTGAAGAAGAAGATGATGAAGAAGAAGAAAGCTATAACGAATGATAGACAGAAAGACTAAAAGACAGACATACATTGAAGATTGTTCAAGGGTTGCAACTCTAGCGTTACATACCAAATTTGCATAAAGGGAAGCTACGTGTGTCAGAAGCAATCTGTTCAGCGTAGCATTTCAACCATTTATTTTTCTCAATTTTTCCATTTCCATTTTTTGTTTGTCACGTTTGGGCCTAAGATTGAGATGAATAGCTTAAAATGCAAATGTGTATGGCAAAAGAAAAAAAAAGCAGCAACAAAGAAAGTTCTTTTTTTATATCGTTTACTAGAATTTGCATAACGGTTGTTAAGGAGGGGTTTTGTCAATACGCAACCCTCCTTTTAAAGGCGATGAGTAGCGAGCTGTATGCCCTTGCATGCAATCCCACTCATCAACATCTTTTGATGTTTCTCCGTGATGACAACAACCCTGCACTGCAAGCTAATTCTCGTTTACAAACTATGGACGTTCAGCCATTTTTTCAACACAAACTAAGGACATTCAGCAATCAATCTCTTCATCACAGACGAAAGAACAGTCGACTAACTCGTCAGCCTCCCCACCGCTGAATTTCCTATTTTATGGCAGTGCTTTTGGAAGACGTCATGCTTTATTCAGCTCAGATTAATCCAGTTTTGCACGTATTAAAAAAAAGAAAATTAAAAAAATATATATACTTCTCTCTCTCTCTCTCTCTCTCTCTCTCTCTCTCTCTCTCTCTCTCTCTCTCTGTCTCTGTCTCTGTCTCTCTGTCTCTCTCTCTCTCTCTCTCTCTCTCTCTCTCTCTACATATATATATATATATATATATATATATATATATATATATATATATATATATATATATATATATATATATATATATATATATAAACTTGTGAATGCACTTCAAACAGAATCTCGTGTAATATGTGTCACTGAAATATTTTTGGGCAACATCTAACAGTTTTTACGTTGGACATAAATTTTAGAATAGCTTAAACAGTTGAATGTCGAGATCATGTTCCATGGATCCAGGTTTTGATTCAGTTTACCCCGACCATAAATCAAACTATGAATACTGGCCATCTTATTGTTTCAATCAATTACACTCTTGTGTTTATTCAGTGAATATCAATTGAGGGAAGGGTGGATTACGTTTAAATTACAATTACTGCTAACCCCGACTTTTTTGGTACCTGGGTGGGGCGGTACAACGTTTGCCGTTCTTTGAGCCGATAAAGTCACCACAAGTGCAGATACACTGCGGTGACAAATTGTGTTCCAAAATCAACAAAGTCCGTGTCCAGAAACCTCACGGTTCGAACCACCATCATCATAAAAAAGAAAGTTTTCTGGGTTTTGAGTACAGATCCACAATTTACACAGTTTTATGTTGCTATTTGGGGTTGCATACTGCTGAAGCTTTGCGCGGGAATGAGAGCCAACGAAAATAAAATAAAAAGCAAATCACGAAGCTTTGGATGCCACGGATCGAAAGCGCATTAACATCGATTTTGCCTTGATAGGGAGCTGGCATTTTAAATTGATATGCAAAGAGGGCCGTTACGGCTTAGCGAAGGTGGAATCGTTCAGACAGGGTGGAATGTGGAGAAGGAGGAGGCGGAGGGGGGGGGGGTGAGAAGTAAGGAATGGAAAGATAAAATCGTTAAGGGTGGGAGAGGATGGCTGCCGTGGGTAATGATCTACAAGGTTCACGTTAATTGAGCATTGCCTCGTTGAGTTTTTGATCAGAGATACTCAGTGTGGACGCGTTGCAATGCTATGCTGTAGAAATCAGAATCGCTTGACAGCATATGCACTGTATCCAGTAATAATTTTATTTATTTTTCTTCATCGGAATAGACTATGAATCCGCCAGGACGAAAACTAATATTATTCATCACTAATTACTCAGTATAAACAAGTTGATTTTCGAACATTTGTTTCACGCTAGACGTCCGGTCCGTCAGGAGGAAACATAAGATACATCTCTGTTGATTAAGAAAAAAAAAGCGCTGGCCATGCATTGAAAATTTTTGCCGGGCTGTGCGGTCATCAGATCCGGATCTTTAATTCCTTAATAATAGTAGTCTAACGTGCATTTCAAAAAACAGGTTTGATAAATAACGTATTTACAATGCGTGAATAAAGAGCGGGTCTACCTGTTTTCAGAGGTGCATATTCCCAATATAATAATAGTATATTATGGTATTTGAAAAAAGCAGGTTTGACAAATAACAGGCTGTTTACAGGCTGTGAATAGCGAGTGCCTGACATCCAGATAGGCATATTTCCGATATAACAACAGTCTTATGAATATTTGAGAAACGGGTTTGAAAACTAACAAGTTAGCATTTAATGTGCAAAAGATACCATTTAACTTATGTAATCAGAGGTGCACGCATCTTCTGTTTCTTATATTGGTTTGTTAAAAACACTTTTGACGTTTAGATTAAAATTTCGTAAATTAAGTCATGCGCGATGCGCAAGAGCAAAACGTAGAAATACATAAGCAAGTAGTAATCTCTTAGCATAAATTAGACTTTATTTCCAGGTGGGTGAGAGACATTCTAATGAACATTTAAGACCTTCTGTTACCACTGCGACGACTCCATGTCAGTATAATTGTTACGCTAACTGTTTGGCAATACCTGGAGTATGCTATACTGTTCATTCATTAAGAATTATAATAAATAATTAAAAAAAACTAATTCCACTAATGTAACCAATAACTCAAAACTTTATAGCAGCGAATAGCCTATTGCCTTTCACGAACTGATTATGGCCTAAGAAAACGACTGTGGTCTCAATGTGCCTGCATGATCTACTCTAGTACTCATTCTGTGGTGAATGGAATGAACTTCATGAAAACGAAGCACAATAAAGCTCAACTTGATTACAATTGCTATGCACGTTACTTCTAAAGTATTAAGTAGTAATAGTAAATAGTAGAGATTTCACAAAACTATGGGCACAGGATGCTTCTGCAAGACCTGGTGCAGTGCTTAATCTGTTGTGAATAAGAATTAGCTTCATGAAAATAAAGCACAACATTCTGTTGCTGATTAATCTTGCGGAGCGTGCACAGCAGTGCTATTAAACACACACAGATGAAAGGGGAAAAAACGCGAGGCTGACGGAAGAGGTTGAGTATGAGTTGAAAAGGCGGAGAAGCGCACTACAGCAATAATCACTAATGGGGATTAAAACAAAGCGCCACCTGCCGTGTGGGAAATTGAGCAGGTCGGGTGTTGAGTGAAAGGTGTTCAAAAGAGAGGATTAAACGTGGCCGTTGTTTCCACAGGAAACGCTCATCCATTTTTCATGTGCACCGCTGCGCTGAAATTTGATATGGTTTTTGTTTGCCAACACGCACGTTTTTGTTGAATTTTAATGAAGCTCATTGTCACAAACATTCCGGGCGCATAGGAGCCTAAAGCCACAAACACCACATACATATGTTATGCACCAACATCGCCAGCCGCAGTCTGACAGCCGCGGATGGGATGGTCAAACACAATTCAGCTCGATTAAATATTGTTTGCCGCTTCTTAAAACGGTCCTGCTGTCTATGGAAAGTCAGCACTGAAGCTGGATCGATGTCAGCCATGCTTTCGACTGCGTGATTGAAAAGGGACGAATTGCGTTATAAATTGCGTTATAAATTATTTGTATACATGCGAAACAAGCAACAACCAGTGATAGGGGGCTGTAGACGTTGCTGAAGTAGGAGAGAAAGCGAGTGGTGGTGACCTTAACTGTTCATATTTTGAATTCATAATTGCCACACACAAAAATCTCCATGCAATTTCCTGGGAGACTGCATCGCTTTAGAAAGTTTTTAACTTTCTTTTTTCTTCTGAAGATTACACTTTAGGGAGCGTGAATTGTGGATGCCAATGCTCAGATATTAACCGTAACTTGCCAAAGCTTTGATCCATCTTCATCATCATAACTTATTCAGCGGAAGTTATCTCCCGTTTACGTCCCTTTCCTTGGCATGCGCAAGTCCATTGCAGCGTGATTACGCTGGTCACGTGCAGCAGTTAAAACAAGACAAGGAGTTTTCTCATATTCTCATCAACCGAGTGACACTTCTAGAAAGGTGTTTTCTTACGATAAGGAAAACAAAGCTGTAAAGCTACTTGATCCCGAAGTAAAGTTTTCTTAAGCAGATGCTGTAAAGACACGCATTGCAGCTCTTGAAACCTTGACCTTATGAAATTCTGTAAAAATCAATATGTTTTATCTTGTTGCATAGATTGAGGCCGAAGGAATTCTGAGATGAAAATGCATTAGTTTTAGAAGAGTGCGTAAAAAGACGGTGCGTCATTTTGATGGGCAAGAAGCTAAGTGCAAGGTGATCTACATGTGCAGTGTTCCACTTTTTCGCCAGTCAAGCCATCTCTTGGAACAGTGCAAACGGATTGATCGACATTAGCCTGCCGCACCGTCCTAGGTGGAGATTGGAACAAAATTTATCTTTCCCCTCTCCTACTACCGCAGAGTGTTAGGTAACATTTCCTCCAGTTCAGCACCCCATAAAAAATGACGTCATCCTTGAAGAGGGTTAGGACTAGAGTTTAGGGTAGTGTTAGGGTTCGCTAAACAGCAGCAGCGATGAATAATGAACAAGACGATCGATTATGCTTTCATCTTATCGCTCAAACTCTAACCTTAACGAATTAGTTTCATTCTATGGACTATAGGACTATTTGCAGTGTATGAATGAATATGGGTTGCTGAACTGAAAGATTGCAAAATATCTTTATCACACAAGTTACGTCGCATTGAGCTTGGCCAGAATTGCGTCATTGGAATAAGGGGATGTAATTATTAGACCCCGATCATTCATGATTTCATTCCTCAACTCCACATCCTTGCTGCCAATGTTATATTAAGAAATACTCCTTCCTCCCCTCTCTCTAGCTCTCCTGCCAACATCAATGGACATTGTTATTTGTTTTGAGCTTGCTTGATTGCAACATCTGTATCTTCATGTTGTGGCCCAAAACAACAGCAGCAGCCAGGCACAATGAACAAGGCGATCCATCATGATTTCGTCTCATCGTGTGCCAACTTGTGATTAGCTACATCAGGCATCAGAGCAGGGTGGGCTTCCCCAGTTCTGCATAGGAGAGAAGGGTTAAATTGGGCTGCGAGAATGAAGATCTTCATTAGATGCGGAATGCAGTAATGATGGTAACGGGAGATCTTCTGTTGAGATAAAGCGGTATAGCGCGTGCTGTTCTTTATGACTTGCGCAATGGCAACGCGATAGACTTGTTATAATTGAGGGCATTTTATGTGTTTGTTTGTTTGGTTATTATTGTTTGTTTCTCCCGTACTTGAGCGGGTGCTGCAATAATTCACTCTCTCTCTCTCTCTCTCTCTCTCTCTCTCTCTCTCTCTCTCTCTCTCTCACTCTCTCTCTCTGAGAAAATAATTTCTTTCAGCTACATACTATAGAACACCAAGCACTTTTCATCTGCTTTCATTGTTCACTTCTACTAATGATGTTATTGTACGAAAAGTATGGGTTTTTAAAAATATATACAAAGCCTTTAAGTTATGTGAAATTGTCAGATCTGGATGTTTTGATGCCCTTTTCCCGCTCATTAATTTGTTGTTTTGTTTGTACTTGTTAACACACCCCTTCCAAGAGGGGCTATTGCCTTATACGGAATAAACTCGTTCGTTCTCTCTCTCTCTCTCTCTCTCTCTCTCTCTCTCTCTCTCTCTCACACACACACACACACGCACACACATAAACATACAAACACACGCACTCACTAACACACTCTCAATCCACTCACCCCATCACAGTCACCACCACCACCACATCCACCACCTCTCTATACACATACCGTCGCGTCACATCAAGCTCACACATCTTTCGTTTTACATTTCCCGTTTTGCAATCCACCGACAAAGCTTATGTTATGTTCGCTTTCATCTTTAGGAGATCGGGCGTGGAACACGCTATCTTAATTAGCGAATTAATTGTTTAGCATTCTGCTGTACATGTATTATAGTGCCTCGCCTGATTTATTCCCTCACCTATTTCTATTTATCGTGAGCCAACAAATTTATGTCTTCCTGTAATGAACATTGCATACGCACTGATCAATCTCTTTCTCTGTTGTCGTCTTCATTTAATCAAAGACAAGAGAGAAAAGAGTAGGTCTAAAGGGATTTCTCTTACATAGTGCACTTACAAGCTCAGAGAGCTTCTCAAGGCGCTGGCCGCTAATATCCAGCATGCACAAAATAGTTTATTGAAGACCGAATTCGAACTTGATCTCAGATCAAGCATCAACATTGGCAGGACACGCACTTTTCCAGGAGCAGACATTGGAAGTGACCACGATCTCGTGATGATGTCTTTCCGGCTCCATTTGAAGAGAGTAAATACAGCAAAGTGCACTAGGCTGAAGTTCGACCTGGACAAACTGCAAGACCCGGAGGTGGCAAAAATATTTCAGGCCACAATTGGAGGGAAATTTGCACCACTGCTTATTTTGGGGGCAGGGGAATTAGATGTCAACACCATGACCAATACCTTCAACTCAGCTTTAACAGATGCCGCCACTGAGATCCTTGGCAAGCACCGACCAAAGAAGAAGCCGTGGATCACACCTGAACTTTTGGATCTGTGTGATAAACGAAGAGAGTTAAAAAAGAAAAAGAACACCTCACAGGGAGCTGATGTCTACCGAAAAATCAACAATGACATCCGAAAAGGCATGCGCACAGCAAAGGAGAACTGGATAGAAGATCAATGCCAGGAAATAGAGAACAATCTGAACAAGAACAACAGCAAGAAGGCCTACCAGACTGTGAAGCGGCTGACAAGTGTTAAACTGCCCAAAGTCTCCACTATCGAAAGCAAGTCTGGCATATGCCTTACAGAAGAACAAGAAGTCTTGGACAGATGGACAGAGTACTGCTCTGACCTTTACAACCATACACCAAATGGAGACCCATCAGTTCTAGCATGTCCCGAGAGCAGAGAAGAAGAAGAAACCCTCCCAATTCTCCGGGAAGAAGTTGAGGCAGCAGTGCAATCGCTGAAGAAAGGGAAGTCAGCGGGAGTGGACAACATACCAGCGGAACTGCTACAAGCAGGAGGAGAAGCGATGACTGATGCTCTCACCATTTTCTGTAACAAGATCTGGCAGAGTGGGGAATGGCCTACACCATGGACCCAGTCGCTTGTCATCACTCTTCCCAAAAAAGGTAACCTTCAGGAGTGTGAAAATTACCGCACCATCAGCCTCATCAGCCATCCCAGCAAGGTCCTCCTGAAAATAATACTCAACAGGTTGAAACCACAAGCTGAACAAATCATAGCTGAAGAACAAGCAGGATTCATGGCAGGGCGAAGTACCACTGAACAGATTTTCAACCTCAGAATAATCTGTGAGAAATACCTACAGCACCAACAACATCTATATCATGTGTTCATAGACTTCAAGAAGGCATTTGACCGAGTCTGGCATGCAGCTCTATGGGCAACCATGAAAGTGTACAACATCAGCCCTAAAATTATAGAAGTCATCAAAAGCCTGTATGACAAGGCTACCAGTGCAGTCCTCCATAACAGCGTCATCGGGAACTGGTTCAGAACAACAATCGGTGTGCGTCAAGGATGCCTACTCTCTCCAACACTCTTCAACATCTTCCTAGAGCGCATCATGTCAGATGCTCTTGCAGATCACGAAGGCACAGTCAGCATAGGGGGCAGAGCAATCCGTTTTGCGGATGATATTGATGGATTGGCTGGAGAGGAACAAGAACTTGAACAGCTTGTACAGAGGCTTGACACCACCTCCAGAGCTTATGGAATGGAAATAAGTGCAGAGAAGACCAAAATGATGACCAACAACACCAATGGCATCAACACGGACATCAAAGTACAAGGCCAATCCCTCAACACAGTGCACAGCTTCAAATATTTAGGAGCCATTGTGTCAGACAATGGGTCTCGACAGGAAGTCCTCTCCAGGATCGCACAAACAACTGCTGCCCTGACAAGGTTGAAGCCCATTTGGAAAGACAGAACCATCAGTCTACATTCCAAAGTAAGACTGCTGCGCTCTCTGGTCATCTCCATCTTCCTATATGCTTGCGAAGCATGGACCCTCACAGCAGATCTCCAACGAAGAATACAAAGCATGGAGATGAGGTGCTACAGAAGACTTCTGTGCATTTCCTATACCCAACACATCACCAACGACGAAGTCCGACAGACCATCACACAAGCCATTGGACAACACGATGACCTGCTCACAGTGGTGAAGAAACGGAAACTCCGATGGTATAGCCACGTCACCATATCATCAGGCCTTGCAAAGACCATTCTGCAAGGCACAGTGCAAGGAGGTAGAAGAAGAGGGAGACCGAAAAAGAGGTGGGAGGACAACATTCGAGAATGGACTGGTTTGACACTGAGCGAAGCCATGAGGGCTGCTGAGGACAGAGAAAGATGGAGTATGCTGGTTAAACGATCATCTGTGGTGCCCCTACGACCTTCGGGTTATGGGACAGGATAGGATAGGATAGGAATTCGAACTTACATTGCCAATGACGACCTCTCTCTCTCTCTCTCTCTCTCTCTCTCTCTCTCTCTCTCTCTCTCTCTCTCTCTCTCTCTCTTTCTCTCTCTCTCTCTTTCTTTCTCTTTCTCTCTAATAATAATAATAATTGATAAGTACAATGTCATAAGCTTCTTGGTGTAACTTTAGACAATACTCTGTCCTGGGTGAAACATATTTCAAATATTAGTAAAACTATTTCTAAAGGGACTTATCAGTAATCAAGAATAAAGCATTTATTAAATTTACATTCTCGTAAACTGTTTTATTTGGGTCATATTCAATCATTTATTAATTATTCCTCTACTATTTGGGATTTTGCTAGTGGCAATGCAATGAAGCCTTTAATTAGAATTCACAAACGTGCAATTCAACAAGTAATTGTTTAACAAAACATCTCTCCAGATGACTATAAACGGATCAATATTCTACCTCTTACCGACAGACTAAAATTTATTAAAGGTGTTTTCATGCACAAGGTCCTTTCTGGCAATGCACCTCCCTATCTTTATTCTCTTTAAAAAAAAAACTGACAGATCGTCCACAAAATTAAATGTTCCAATTCCAAGAATTGATCTCTTCAAAACTAGCCTACATTATTCTGGTTCCACTTTGTGGAATAACTTTCCTGAAGATCTCCGCACTCCAGCATCTAAATTTACATCATTTAAAACACGTCTCTTAAAACAAATTAAAATTTAAATACACATTAATTGTTAATGTTGTTAATTAATATTAACAACATTAATTTGATTTCAAATGTTTGAAAATGATTTTATGTAATAACTTTGTTTATTTGTTATTGTTCCATGATGTGAAGGTTATAACATTGAGTTGTATTTCATAGTTAAAGTTAAAGCCCCAAGGGCAAGATGTAAAAAAGCATACCCAGCGCTTACTCTTGCCAAATTAAATTGTTATCTTATCTCTCTCTGTTAACCTACACACACACATACATACACACACACACACGCACACACACACACACACACAAAGAAGCTATGCAAATAGGTTCACTCGGTCCAATCTCGTGAATAACCACTACCAGTATAGGTAATAATATATTATGCTCAGTTTGGTGTAAGAAATGTGATTTATATGTGCACATTATAGCTGTTTATAATTGTAGTTTGTAACACAAAGACTTTTTTTAATGCGTTGACATATATTTTTTCTTCGTCGCTTTCAAATCTGTTTCAATGTGTACAGTTGTCTGTTTTCAGTGCATTCATAATTGTCCTTGTTAACTAAAGCTAGACCATGAGGATTCCTTCAAGCAGGAGGAGAAGCGATGTCTTTATCCATTATCTGTCACCAGATCTGGCAGAGCGGGGAGTGGCCTACACCATTGACCCAATCACTTGTCATCACTCTTCCCAAAAGGGGCATCCTTCAGGAGTGTGAAAACTACCGCACCATCAGCCTCAAAAGCCATCCTCCTGAAAATAATACACAACAGGTTGAAACCCCAAGCTGAACAAATCATAGCTGAAGAACAAGCAGGATTCAGGGCATGGCGAAGTACCACTGAACATATTTTCAACCTCAGACTAATCTGCGAGAAATACCTGCAGCACCAACAACATCTATATCATGTGTTTGTAGACTTCAAGAAGATGTTTGGCCGAGTCTGGCAAGCAGCTCTGTGGGCAACCATCAGAGTGTACAACATCAGTCCTAACATTATTGAAGTCATCAAAAGCCTGTATGACAAGGCTACCAATGTAGTCCTCCACAACATCGCCATCAGAAATTGTTTCCGAACAACAATCGGCGTGCATCAAGGATGCCCACTCTCTCCAACACTCTTCAACATCTTCCTAGAGCGCATTGTGTCAGATGCCCTTGTAGATCACGAAGGCACAGTCAGCATAGGGAGTAGAGCAATCTCCAACCTCTGTTTTGCAGATGACATTGATGGATTGGCTGGAGAGGAACAAAAAGATAAACAGCTGGTACTGATGCTTGACACCACCTCCAGAGCCTTTGGAATATAAATAAGTGCAGAGAAGACCAAAATGATGACCAACAACACCAATGGTATCAACACGGACATCAAAGTCCTAAATCAATCCCTCAACACGGTGCACAGCTTCAAATATTTAGGAGCCATTGTATCAGACATTGGGTTCCGATTGGAAGTTATCCCCAGGATCGCACAAACAAATGCTACCCTGACAAGGATGAAGCCCATTTGGAAAGACAGGTCCATCATTCTACACTCCAAGGTAAGGCTGCTGCGCTCTCTTGTCATCTCCATCTTACTATACACTTGCGAAATATTGACCGTCACAGTAGACTACAACGAAGAATACAAAGCATGGAGATGAGGTGTTATAGAAGACTTCTGAGCATTTCATTTACCCAGGACATTACCAAAGACAAAGTCCGACATACCAGCACACAAGCCATTGGACAACACCATGAAATGCTCACAGTGGTGAAAAAACAAAAACTCCGATGGTATGGCCATGTCACCAGAGCATCAGGCCTTGCAAAGACCATACTGCAAGGCTCAGTGCAAAGAGGCAGATGAAGAGGAAGACATATAAAGAGGTGGGAGGACAACATTCAAGAATGGACTGGCTTGACACTGATGTAAGCCATGGGGGTTGCTGAAGACAGAGAAAAAATGGATTACGCTGGTTAATCCTCCCCCCCCCCCCTTCTTCCCCTGCCGACCCTTGGGGGTGCCGAGGTTTTTTGTATAAATAATATCCTAATTTTCTGGAAATTTAGTGCTTTAAATTCCCGCTGTTGCTGTCTTTCTCCTCTGTTCTTTCTCCTTCCTACTATGTTCTATCAATCTACTATACTATCTTCTTCGCTAGAGCAGTCACCTACCTTTTTTCTTGAAAACTCTTCCAAAATTCCTCATTTGTGTATGAGGTCTGTTGAGTCAGCTTGGGAATAATGGACGCTTTCGGCCCAATGGGCACTAGGGCTTCGTATAATATTATTATTTTGGAATGTAGGCATTTTATATGTATGTGTTTTATTAATATTTTATAATGATGTTTATATTCTATTTTGTTTTTGTGAACGGGTGTTTGAGAAATTAGAGTATAGCCTCAAGGTCCCCTGCGTGTGATGCCTTTATTGTAAAGTGACCGGCTGGTGGTGTGCCTTCAGTGTTACCATTAGTGTTGTTTCAGCAGACCTTTTATACGGATCAGGGGGTGAGTCCTCTTTCAACCAAGTTATGGTCCTGATTCGACTCTGGACCCTGTAAGCAATGAATAATTAACTAACTACGCTGGTTAAACGATCATATGTGGTGCCCAACGACTTTCGAGTTACGGGATAGGATAGGATAGACCATAAGGTAGTGTATAAAGATTTGATTTTTTCTTTGACGCTTTGAATATACGTATATTTTTTGTCGCGTTTTAATACTCTTTGGTTGTGTACGTGTCTGATTTAAATGTATTTGTACCCGTTCCTAAATATTCTTTTCTGATTGATCTGTTGCAGGTAAGCGAAGCAAGCATACTCAATGAAGGTAATTTGTACGCAAGCAAGATCCCTGGGAGATCCATAGATTACTATAGTTCCCCCGGAGTCACAGAGGCCAGTGTTGTAGACCCGTGTCTGCCCTAATATCGTCAATAAGGCTCCAGGTTCTGTACTCTCTGTATCCAGGTAAACCTCCAGTAAACAGATTGCTGTGGCCAGGTAAACACGAGTTTTGTTTTCACGCCAGCGTCCGGTAGTGCTACAAGGTTGTTTGCACTTTCGATGTTTGGCATCCATATTATATTGTTATTGTGGTGTGTGGTAGCACGCAAAGACGTGCACGTGCGCTCACGGAGAGACTGATTAAGCACAAACACACATACACAGATGAATACAGAAAGAAGCACGCGCGCTCTCACACAAACACACACACACACACACACACACCTACACCTCACACACGCACCCACACCCCCACACCCCCACACGCACACACACACATCCACCGGAATGCAACGTTCAGTGTGTGATTCGATATAACGTTTGTGTTGTAACGGCGTCAAGTGTATGATCTGTGATATAATTGTTTCTGGTAATTAACAATCAACTTTCTCTGTACGAATAGCTGCTAATTTGTGTATGATCTTTTTTAATCGATTTGTATATTGCCTCATTCCCCATTCCCTAACACGACAACCAACCCCAAATTCCAATTACATTGTTTTATGTATGTTTGAGCAGTGCATATCTTAAATCTTAGATTAAGTGTGACCTTGCAGGTCCCCAATATCATCTATTTCATCTTCACAGTTCCTTTTTAAATTCACAGTGAGTGTTACCACACTGGGGTAAACAAAATCACATTAATCCAAGAATAACCTCTATCAAAATTACGGTTATGATATATATCGATGAACTCTATTTCTGTGTTTGCCCATTATTAGCCCCAAGGTTTATTCTATATTAAAAAACCAAAACTATCTCCGCAGCGAAAGGGTGTATCGTAAGCACAGTTGTTCGTTTACATAACAAGGAGGAGACGCCTAAATTTCAAAGCTTTGCGGTCGGTTTGAGCAATGATTGTCCAGTATATCATCGCTTAATGTGACAACAACGCCATTTACCAAGTAAACTCATTGCCACAAACAAGAACAATAAATAAGTAAATAAATAAATAAATAAAGTACTTGATACCAGGGCGTTTTAAGCTGTTGGCAGGTAAGAAGTAATTATTTTTTAATTTGTGAGGCTTCGTTATTACATACACCCACATACCCCCTCCCTCCACCGTTAACTGAATGATGTTTGACGAAATTTAACGGAGAATCATTGCATTGTAGTGGAACACAATTAATGCAACATTAATTCTTTAGTCAAACATTGAGATAGTGAATAACTTTAAGACCTGCTGGGTCAGTGCAAGGACTCTTTAACTAAACAAACCTCCTTCACCCCACCCTACTTGGACACAATGATCTAACATACACACAAATAGCTTAACACAAGCACGAAGTCGCACAGTACACATGCATACAACCATACATGACATAGTATACACATAAATGATTTAAGAGTCCGCTGGATCTAAAGCAATAACAATGTAATGTAATGATTTAACACACTTACACAAGTAATCATGTGCGAGATAGTAATAGTACCTGTGTGTATGATTGTGTTCATGTATGTCTGTTTAAATGCGTGAATCTGTATGTATGGTCTTTCTCATCTTGATGAAAAAAGACGTTAATAAAACAACCAACCGACCTAATCATGTGCATAACGCATATTGCATTTCACGAGCACACATTGAAGAGAGAGAGAGAGAGATGAGAGAGAGAGAGAGAGAGAAATGGACGATAGGTGGTGGTCTTATTTATCTCTGGTGTATGTCATAAAAAACTGATTAGGTCCAGTGAAACTATGCATAGGGAATGTAATGACATTAAAAAAAGGAGTTACAGAAATCGTGTTTTTTTAGAAGGAGAAAAAATGTTCTGCATCAGCTGTAAAAAATGGTTCTCATCAATCGTCAACTGTTTGAAAATCAACATATGAGGGGAAAATGATGTGGGGGTCCATATGAAAAATATGGTGGAAAATTCCCCTTGGACTCGGCACGATACCAACTTCCTTCAGCGCCTTGTCAGTGAGGCAGCCCTGTATAAGCGCCTTCTGGTCCATTGATTACTACCCATTGTGCTGGTTCGCTATTCCACAGTGCTTCACACACTCACGCTTGGTTGGGCGCAATCGGGTTTTTTCCACACAGTATTGTAGTCAGCGGTCTCGGTATGCAACAGCGTGCACTTTTGTCATCCCTTAACTCGCACATAAATCGTGCAAATCTCGAGCCTGTTTTTTCCTCAAACTAGGCTAGGTTGATTTAAATGAAGTGCGATGTGATGTTTCGTCATCTGTGCGTCAGTCTGGGCTCGAAAAGTTTTCTACCCTTGAACTACTTGGGTTGTAACTTTGTTGCCAACCCTGAGCTAAAGACCTCACCCAAATGCAAACTGTTAGTATATATATATATATATATATATATATATATATATATATATATATATATATATATATATAATTATTTTGTTATTTTCTTTTTTTTTATTGTAATGTGACTGTTTCCTACGTTAACATGCTTTCTATGCGTTTGGGCGGACATTTCACGAGTCTTGTATTTACATATTTCTAGAGTTGGGTTGTTGTTGTTGTTGTTGTTGTTCATATGACATAGCGTTGTATTAAACCTCAAAACTCTCCTTTTTAGTTCAGTGATTGCCGATCACTAGCTGACTCAAGGTTATTCTTGTTAAGCACTTTTCTTCTTTTTTTACACACTTTTATAGCCTCCGGTCTGATTGCATTAGTCGTGGTTCTGCGTCAATAACTCGAAGGCAGATCCTGCTTTTGGACAGATTTTGCTGAAGCTGGTTAAAAACTAATCCTTCGTTCACACACAAAGGGATGTATCGGTCCGGAGTTCGTGAACTTTGCCATCTAGAACTCATTCGTAAGTAGAGGTGATGCTAATGTGAAACTTTTTTTGGCTGTAAATTATACAGATCACTCAACCACCTCACGGCTGTTCTCATCTTATGTGTCTGGGTCGTACAAACTTACGGGTTGGTAACCTTCCATCCGGGTCCTGTAGGTGTTAGTCCAAATTCTATGACCTAGTGTCATAGGTGCCAACATGGAAGTGAATTCTGGGTATTATGATGAAGCTTTGTAGGTCACTAACTTTGGATGAGAGTTATGTTCGAAAGCGGGTGCATACAAAACCCGATGCACTATTCTGCACAACATACAAGATCGGCTTGTGAGCTGGTATCAATGCACCCCGAGGGTTAAACAAACACACCACGTCAGCAGTAATATCTCCGCTTGCTGGAAATAGCCTTTATTGTTTAGAGATATTATATTTCGCTCTTATTTAAAAATTTGCGGGGCCGACAACCTTTAAAATTATAGCTTTAACGCTCCCAGGATCAATATTATCGTAAATTGTTGGTTATTCACGCGTGTAAAATATCACTGTGTGTTTTTTCTTCTCTGCTCCTGCGTCTCCTACCCTGCCATTTGTCGTTCCTAACCGTCCATTACGGCATTGATGATGGATTCTTCTACATTTTTTTGTGTTTGCGTAATGTGGAATCGTGTTTGATTCCCGGCCAGTGAAACGTTTTCTTTGTCTGTTAACAAGCCCAACCAAGCCAGCTCAAGACACGTTAAGAGTGTCGCGTTACAGCAGCTTCCGGGTTCCGTCAATCAAGCGCCACGGCTCCGAAACGAAAGCTTGTTGTCTTTTGTTTCGTGCAGACCATTTGCATCATGTTGACGCTTTGAAGCGTGATCTGTGGACGAATCAAAGTCCGTGGTTCTATATTGACGGTGTTGGTCCTTGATGTCTTTGTGCTAATGTTACCTTGAATGTTGTCTGGGTAGCTGGGGTCTTTTGTCCTCATTTCAACTTCTTCGGTTTCTGTACGACTGGCTTTTGTTGTTTTTTTCCCTGAAAAGTAAACTCCTTTTTATCTATTCGCGGCTTTTGATCTTCAGCCGAATTGTTTATTTAATGGGGATGGAGGAAAACGCCTATTGATTTACGTTGCAGTTGCTGACAACGGATTTTCTTTCCTGTGTTCTTCCCGTCGATAAATTTGTTGACGTTTAATTAAAGACCACGAGGAAGCTTGGACGTCCCATGAATATTTATGCATTGTCTGTAGTCTTCCTGCAATCGATTAAACAACAAAAGAAGAAAGTTTAAACTTCAATCATGATATTGTCGAAACTGGATAGAGTCCAATGTGTATTAGCCACGGCAATGACGATGATGACCACTATTTTGGTGGTAGCGGCGGTGGGAATGATGATGATGATGATGCTAAAGACGATGATGATGATGACGACGACGATGATGATGATGATGATGATGATGATGATGATGATGTTGCTGATGATGATGATGATGATGATGCGGAGGAGGAGGAGAAGGAGGGCTTTAGCCCCCACACACATCTGTTCTGGGACAGATTACATGTATTTAAAGGTTTACCTAAAACGGTTTAAACAAGCACGATGTGACACATGTTCACACTATCTTTTTTCCCATTGTGTCTTTTTGCCTCTAAAACTTCCTATATACGATATTCAAATGTCCAACAGAAGATTGTTAGTGTTCATGCTTATATTCAACACAAGGTACGTTAAACGGACAATGGGATTGGAAAGATTCTTGTGCCATTGCGTTAACCGAGATGTTTCGTCTGAGACGAGATATATGAGAATAGATGGGCCATTCTCTTTGTCGCCTTGGCTTGGAAGACGGAAACCTGGAGAGGTTTGATTTTGATACAGACAATTTATGGGAGCTGCGAGAAAATAGGCCAGTCCAGAAGAATTACCGAGGGAAGACCAGTGAGTTGACTTTTAGGAGGCCAAAGGCGATGAAACCGACTGCGTGTAAATATGATACCGTCCGACCCACTTCCGTCTCATTACTTTGACCTCCACTCGCTCACAAGATGAATGAGAATGTTCTTCTTCTATCTTTCTATTAACAATATTATGTGTAAATAATACTTTCACAATTAGGACCTTCAAAATATCCCATGATCATCTTTAAAAAAAAATTGTGACTAAATATACTACGCATGGACATCTACTGGGGTAATTCTATTCCTAATCGTATTGCTGCATATGCCTACTTTTAGTATCTAGGTCACTAAAGATACTCAGTCGTCAAACTGTGTTTACATAGTCGAGTCTGAATCTCTAAAGGAGATGAATTTATATGGTATCATTCATCATCTCTCCGTGAGTGTCTGACTCTGTACTATCGAGAACAAACTTCTCCCTCCTTATTAATTCACAATGAACTCTTTCAGAGATTAGCAAATAAAAAAGATTTGGTATAGGGTATAAATACCGTCCAGAACCAGAACTGAACTCCACCATTTTAAATAACCTATTATTAACCGATACGTCGGGGCACCTTTTGCCATGGGGTAGGTTATGCATCCCCTCCCCACCAAAAAAAAAGTATTATTTTTGGTTTATAGACGCCTTCATTTACCTCCATGCTGCTTGCCGCCTTTGCTGTGAGAACCTGCAGAAGGAGGAACTGAACATTGTTTTTGTAGTGAAAGTAAATTGATGTCATCTTGGAAAAAAAATTATTGTTTGTTTATTTTTCAACTTTTCTTGAAGTGTTGTGTTCATTGATGCTGAAGACACAGCTAAATAACATTTTCAGGGGATCCAAATGGAGAAAGATTCCAGCATGTTGACTGAAAAAATTTTGTATCACAGCCCCTCTTGGGGCAGGTTGTGTCAGTTATACAACCTGTCACCAGAAGGCACAACCTGCACCCGGATGACACAATCTACCACGCAGAGGTTATGCAAAATATTTATATCTATTGCCCTTTCTTCTTCTTCTTCTTCTTCTTCTTCTTCTTCTTCTTCTTCTTCTTCTTCTTCTTCTTCTTCTTCTTCTTTGTGATTGTTTGTTTGTGTGTGTGTGTGTGCTTACTTACAAACATTTCATGAATTTTCAGTTTATATTTTCTTAAATATTTTACTTCCGTTCAGAAGTGCTTTTAAATTATAATTTAAATGAAAAGGTTTTACAAGAAATAAATATTTAATGATTCTTCATACATTTAGATGACATTAGACAATTAAATTTAAACATTTAAATCACATTAAAATATACATTTATATTATAAAAATGTACCACTTGGAGATCTTGCAATAATTTTCAAAACTCTTGTAGCATTTGGATGATACAGGACCCGTCTACAGAATGTCCGTATTAAATTACGTTATCTTATATTCTTTAAACATTTCATTTAAAACTGTGCATTCAAATAAAATGTGATAGATTTGTATGACATCTATATACATTGAACCTCTGGAAAGTATTTAGGATTACATGCATTCATTCTTAATATAATGTTTAATGTTATTATCATGACGAACTGCATTTTCTAGTAATAAACATTTCTTGGTTGCACATACTCTAATTAGATATAGTTAACCTGACGTCATGTGTGCTCCCTCCTTGGCTAGTCTGTTACATATCTTTTCAATTAACTTTAAAATATTATGGAACCCAGCTGAGATCAACATTTATTTGTCTGGAAAACATGGAAGGTATCATATGTTTAATTTCATATCTAAACTCACTTCTAACTTTAAATTCCACTGTTTTCCTGTATAGAGAACCGCTTTTGAGTCAACACATACTTGTATACTAAATAAATCTAAAGGTAAAGTCATTGTGACGTGGGGTTTTAGTTGTTACTGGGCTCTGCACAATGGAATGCTGTAACCCTCACGCTTTATTCTATGGGGACCGCTAGTGAGTCACCCAGTGAATTACTTTAATACATTTATTTCTTTAGCTCGGTCTGTGTTAAGGCTGGGGTACAGAGATAGATAGAAAAATTGTAAAAGATTACTTTCACACTAGCTTTCACACGGCTATGAATCATATGTAGTGCAGCCACTTGATAACAGTTAAAATCACACATTTATTTCTTCTACTCTATACAAGATCTTCGATGTACTAATCTACCTTAAAAAGTCAAGAGTCAATGCAACTGATTCGATCGCTGATAGTCTAGGCAGCTGTTATGTCTTCATAGGGCACTGGCTACTAGAGTTCATGAAGATTGGACTACTGTGGTCCGTTTTACAGTTTTCTGAAGAGTGGACTACTGTGGTCCTTTAGCTATCAGTTTTAGTGCACTTTTTCCTCTGCACTTAACTTCAGTGTAGTGAGTTTGAAGCCCTTCGTTGAAGTAGCTTCTGGTACACGCTGGGTCGTCGTGTAGTTTGGTTCCTTGACACACTGTGTTGTCTTGGAGAGTGTTTTCCAGGGTTGCTCTCTCAGTCCTGTGCTGTAGAGGCTAAACAGCCAGCTCGTTGTTTCTGTTGAGTTGGGCGCACGGTGTATCTCGCCTGCTCGTCTGTTTGACAAAGTCAGGCCCGTGGCTACATAATTGAATTCTAAGATTCTCAAGTCCTCCTTCATGGTCTATTCAGGAGAGATATTACTGCTAACTGTGTAGCTGGTTACTGCTCCTCATCTCAAACTCGACTCCCGTTCTATCTCTCTATTTGAATCAGCCAGACCTGGTTGAGTCCATTCTAAACTGTGTTCTCATTGGTTGGTAATCGACTCGCCTAACGTAGCTACGATTATGTCATTGCCTTCGCTCTTACCGTCAGCTACCACTGTGTGTAAACGGCAGTATATCATTGCTACGCTTGATTACTTCCATCGTCTGCTGCAGCCTAACATTAACATTCTAAGATTACAATGACTAAACAAGGCTACAACGTAAAGTAAGCAGGGTAAAACTAGTCATCTGTCACAGTCATAATGCAATTTAAAGACATCATAATTGTACAAAGTTCATCTGTAAATAAAGAAAACTCTTTCTTAAATACTATGATCTTATATTTATTGCAAGAATAGTAAATCTATCCTATCCCGTAACTCGAAAGTTGCTGGGGTCCCACAAATCATCGTTAAACCAGCGTTCTCTATCTTTCTCTGTCCTCAGCAGCCATCATGGCTTCACTCAGTGTCAAGCCAATCCATTCTCGAATGTTGTCTTCCCACCTCTTTTTCTGTCTCCCTCTTCTTCTGCCTCCTTGCACTGTGCCTTGCAGGATGGTCTATGCAAAACCTGATGCTCTGTTGACGTTTCGTTTTTCACCACTGTGAGCATTTCATCGTGTTGTGCAATGACTTATGTGATGGTCTGTCGGACTTCGTCGTTGGTGATTTGCTGGGTATACAAAATGCCCAGAAGTCTTATGTAGCACCTCATCTCCATGCTTTGTATTCTTCGTTGTGGGTCTGCTGTGTGGTTCATATTACGCAAGAGTATTTTAAGATGGAGATGAATAGTAAAATATAAAGAATCTAACAAGGACATGTCAGTTATAAAAATGCATATGATTTTAATAAATACATGTACTTTCAAATGGTGTTTTACTTCAGTCCCTACTAATTTAGGATTATAATCTTTTTTAGTTTGGCTATAGTCAAAATCCACTTTGCACATCTGTGCTCCCACGGTGAAATTAATGGTGGTGGCAGAAGAACTAAAATGTATGCGATTTCAATGCCACTCTTATCAAAACGGTATATATTTCATCTTGTAACCAATTTGGAACAGATAAACACCTTACCAACTATTTTGAAGTAGCTAGTTGACCTTTTGGATTTTTAATAGTAATGTTCCAGCACGAATTGGAACTGGAAATGAAACTGTAATTTAAGAAGGGTTTACTGATTGTGAAACATCTTGCTTTTGTTTAGAAATATCGCTGGAGACATTTTCTGCTGGAATTACTTGTAGTATTTTGTTAAACTTTTTGGGATTTGTGTTCACTTTTGTTGGTAAGTATCATTTACTTGCCAGTTTACTCAACAGATTTCAAATGAAATGATTTTTTTAAAAATAGTTTTTTTTTGAAAATATATTTCTTTTATTCAGAGTCAAAAGTATCGTTTCATTTTGTCTTCATTGAGACGATATCTAGTACGTTGTTGCATTTTCTTTATTGTTTTGATAATTTTATTTTTGTTCGGAATTATAAAATCATTCATATCCTTTCTTTGCTTCAGGAAATATTTAATTTTTTATGTTAAGACCATTACCTTCAACTCACAGCGAATAAGTCCTTTAAATGTCATTATTTTACTAGTCTCTGTACACACACCTGTGAAGAATATTCTAAGACAAATATGTTGTTAAAATATTTTCTGATGAACTGTTTTGTATTGGTTATGGTACTATTAAATCGAGAGCAAAGTCTATCAGTCCTTTCTTAATTTTTAGTCGTTGTTTTTTTTCAATAATTTTACATTATATTTTTTTAATGGCCACGATTACAATCAAATTGGATTCAGTTCAGATATTTGTTGATTTGTATCTGTCCTATTCTCTTAATGTGTTGCATTGTTTATAGCATTATACGTATGTATGTATGTATGTGGGTGCTTGTGAACAAGCACGTTTTGCACAGCCAAGGATGTGAAAACAGCCACCAATCTAATCCCATCATAAACCTAAGTAACACTGCGCTAAAAGAATTAGTGACTGGAAAGGTGCGTTTACGTTTCCCAATATCGGCATTGCAATTCTTCACATAACAAAATATGTTATAAAAATGTGTTATAAAAATATACAAAAATAGCCGTATAAGCCATCATTGTTTTACATGTGCAATGAGCTGTTTTTCCATCAACACCATATTTTGCACGATGACAATAGTGATTTAGTTGATAATGGTGAATTGTAATGGGACGCGCGCACCTTTGTGTGTGTGTGTGTTTGTGTGTGTGGCGATGTAGAACGCCATTATTATTACACACTGTTTATACTCTACCTACGTTCTTTTGACGGCCCCGTTATTTTGACGTCAAAACAGTTTTCCGTTAGGGTTAGGCCTGTGTTACACTTACGGTTTGGTTAAGGGTTAGGGTTTAGAGTTAGGGTTAGTGTTACCTTAAAAAAATTGACATATTTTTTTAAAAATTCAGAACAACGTATGTGGCGTTTCATGAAAATTATGACAACGGCGTTTTTACATGTGTGTGTGTGTGTGTGTGTTTGTGTGTGTGTTTGTGTGTGTGCGTGTGTGAGTGTGAAGTGGATTGGGAAAAGTTAAACATATGAAATCGTCTGTAATTTTGTGTGAAATAACTTGTTGAACTGGTTTTATGCCAACCACTGTTTATTTTGTTTCTTTTTTTTAAACGCACGCATGCACACACATACACACACTCACACACAAGCGCGCGCGCGTGCTCTCACACACATGCATACACAAACTCAAAAGTCACGTACTTCGAAAACTTGTGATTTTTGTTTTCTCTCTGTTATATTATTTTTCTTTAAGCAAGCTCATTTCTTTTGAAAACTTTGTGTAGTTTTATGGGATGGCCATTTTTAACTCTTGAGCTTGTTGATCATGCATATTCATCACACTCTTTTGAAAAGTTTATATTAAGGTGATTTGTTTGGGTACCTATAAAGTACGAAAAGACAACTAAAGACAACTAAAGACAGCTAAAGACAACTAAAGACAGCTAAAGACAGCTAAAGACTACTAAAGACAACTAAAGACAACTAAAGACAAAGGGCGAAAAGACAACTAAAGACAACTAAAGACAGCTAAAGACTACTAAAGACAACTAAAGACAACTAAAGACGGCTAAAGACACCAGGGGTAGAAATTTTAGAGGGTATACAAGGCTACAAACAACTTAAAGAGCCCAAAAACACCTGCCAACTTTGAAAGACATTGGCTATGGCAGAAATTTGTTGCCGCGTAGAAAGTACAACGGATTAAAAAAAATAACAATAATATTTTTGAAGTATATTATATAAGATAATTGATTTAGATACAAAGTGAAAGCTGTTCTGGGTGATTGTGTAGTCGGATTTAATGAAAATACAATGCCCGATTCGAAAATGAGGCTATTGTTTGTGAAGCAAAGCTAGTACCTCGTTTGCAGACGAATGTTTTAACGGGTTAACTTGGTACGCAAAACCGGTACTGCAGCGGCCCAAAGAGAGCTTTAGAGTGCACGGAAACCTTACAAATATTTCAGAATTTGTGTAACTATATTTTTTAAAAAGGTTTTCTCACCCCTTCGCCATCATAATGACAACCCCCGTTGGCGTGCCGGGGGTTTCAGTATAAATAGTATCTCCACTTTCTGGAAATTTAGTGCTTTAAATTCCCACTGTCGCTGTCTTTCTCATTTGCTCTTTCTCATTCCTGCTCTGTTCTATCAATATGCTATACTATCGTCTTCTTCGCTAGACCAGTCTCCTACCTTTTTTCTTGAAAACTCTTCCGGGACAAGACTCCTTATTTGTGTATGAGGTCTGTTGGATCAGCTTGGGAATATTGGACGCTTTCTGCCAGGTGGTCACTAGGGCTTCCTATGATGTTATTATTTAGCAATGTAGGCATTTTATATGTATGTGTTTTGTTGATAATTTATAATGATGTTTGTATTCTATTTTGTTTTTGTAAACGGGGGTTCGATAAGTTGGGGTGAAGCCTCAGCCGTCCCCTGCGTGGGATGTCTTTATTGTAAAGTGACTGGCTGGTGGGGAGCTTTCGGGTTTACCACTAGGGTTGTTTCAGCAGATATTTATGCGGATCAGGGGTTGTCCGGTCCTGATTTGGCTCGGAAGAGTCCGCTGGACCTAAAGCAATAATAATGTAATGTAATGTAATGTAATCATAATGACATTGAGCACCCCATCGTTCTTATTCATTTATTTATTTTGTGTTACAGTTACACACAAATTCTAAACTATACATAGGTGTCTTTAGCCGTCTTTAGTTGTCTTTAGCCGTCTTTAGTTGTCTACCGTCTTTAGTTGTCTTTAGCCGTCTTTAGTTGTCTTTAGCCGTCTTTAGTAGGTGTCTTTAGCCGTCTTTAGTTGTCTTTAGCCGTCTTTAGTTGTCTTTAGTTGTCTTTAGCCGTCTTTAGTTGTCTTTAGCCGTCTTTAGTTGTCTTTAGTTGTCTTTTCGCACTTTATAGGTACCGCTTTTTTTGGCGACAGTATTTCAACTGTTATTTTGGGTGCTTTGTAGGAAAACGTATTTAGGGACCTATTTTGTTTTATTTATTATATGCATTACGTAATAACGTTAAAGTAATAACAGGTTTATTGTACTTCTATCTACTTTCGGCTTTCGTGTGTTGGTGAAGTCTACCAAGGGAAGGGGAGAGAGGCGAAGAGAATTGTATGTTTTGTGTGTGAGTATGTGTGTGTGTCCGTGTGTTGGTGTTTTGTGTGGTTGAATATGTGTACATATGTCACTGTAATATGTGCATGTGTGCGTGTTTCTGAAGTGGTGGTGGTAATGATGATGATGTGTCGGTGCTTAGTGCGTGCATGTGGTTGTATGTGTGTGCATAAATGTCAGTGCGTGCGCGATCGGTTATCTGTATGTGTACGCGTGTGTGTGTGTGTGTGGGCAAGCGCGTGTGTATGTGTGAAGAAATGGAGAGATTTGATAAAATCCATTTGCGTTTCTTCAATTTCCTGTGGTGCATTTTGAGTTGCTGCGTTTTGCTATTTTATGTATTTCTGTTTGTGTGCGCGGCTTGCACTCCCTTCTATCTCTCCAGTTGAAAGTAGCCAAGTGCAGTTCCCCTCTAGCTCTCTTTATGGAAATATATTCAATCTAATTTGTACAAGAGCCTGGATACAAACTTTCTTTTTTTATTTGCGTAACATTTATATTTCTTCGTGAATTTGTTTGTTAAAGGACGGAGTTTTCTTTCATATGTATTTTTCTTAGGAACTGGGCAGCTGCAAGATTAAAAACTGCATCAATTTATATTGGCAAAAGAAAAGGCATATTTAGTTTAATTAAAAAAGAAGGGGTACGGGCGTTAAGAAGAAGAAGAAGACGACGACGACGACGAAGAAGAAGAAGAAGAAGGAGAAGAAGAAGAAGAAGAGGAAGAAGAAGAAGAAGAAGAAGAAGAAGAAGAAGAAGAAGAAGAAGAAGAAGAAGAAGAAGAAGAAGAAGAAGGGAAAACGAGAAGGATTGAGATAAGGAGAAGCAGTAGAAGAAGAACTTGCCTTTTAAAACGAAAAGATTATCCTTTTGAACAGAAGGAAACCAATAGCCTCCTAAGTGAGGAAGACAAAAGAAGAAAAATAAGAAGGCTGGCCGGATATAGAAGAAGGAGGAGGAGGAGAAGGCAAAGAAAGACTGACGTTTTCCTAAAGAACGAAGGAATAAAAAAGAAGATGAAATTGAGTTCTTAAAAGCAATACAAAGTGGCCGTTGGCAAATTTTTAAAAAATCTGCAACAAATAAAAAAACAACAACAGGAAAACATTAGAGTAACGCAATCCGGATGAGTGAAGTGAGAACATAAAAAAATAAAGAAATAATCACGAAGAAAAATAAAAACAAATACGATTTTTTAAAAAGACAGTACAGAAGAATGGGATAGCCTGGTTGAATATTGAAGACCCAAAAAAAAAACACAAAAAAAACCAAACAAACAAAAAAAAAACACAACATTTTGTTGATATTAACAAAACTTCTAAAGAGGGCGAAAAACAAATAAGCAAAAGTAAAAATGGTCAAATGGTGAAATTATTTTTTAAAAAATTCTTTAAAATATTAAAGATGGACGTGATTTCGGAAATTATTAATGAAATTTAGGAAAACCTTTGACTTACTTCACAGTTTAGAATAGTGCCTTTACTTTACGATTTTCAATGGTAATATTCAGTCGGTGTTGTTGGTTTTGTTCCCACTTGCTTGTAGAAGGATGTGGTTGGCTAGTGTAAGATCTTTATTATAAATACTATTTTTTAATTTCAAGTGTACGTTGTGAGCATGGGTTCTATCTATCCTGGGTCGTGATTCGGCAGACAAAATGTGCATTCTTTGTGGACAAAGCTTTGAGCAGATCCTTAGGGTAGTTTGTGTGCTACGCTTTGTAAATTATTAGACAATGCATATGGCTTGTCTTTGTACTGAGAGAATGGCTCTCCTTTGTACAGAGAATGGCTACGTCTTTGTACAGAGAAGTGATTTCTAATCATCTCGCTGTTTGAGTTTCATTCTGGATTTCCTGGATACATTTCCAGTTCCACATTTTTCCACTGTAGCTCACATAACGTGGGGAATATCACCGCTGCGCATCAAAATTATATATGCACGCTATGAATTTCTCTCGTAATGTTAAAATCCATTACCATGATGAATATGGAATCAAACTGGAAAAACCAAGTAATTTAAAATGAACCTCGATTTTCCATGATTACCTTGATCATATGGAAGGAGCGCACGCGTACAAACCCCATATTTGCACATCAGTATTGCTTGGTAAGTTGGTATGAATATTTTTACACCACCTCCGGAGCTTTTGGAATACAAATATAAGTGTAGAGATGACCAAAATGATGACCAATAACACCAATGGCATCAACACGGAACATTAAAGTCCAAGGCCAATCCATCAACACGATGCATAGCTTCACATATTTAGGAGCCATTAAATCAGACAATGGGTCTCGACAGGAAGTCCTCTCCAGGATCGCACAAACAACTGCTGCCCTGACAAGGTTGAAGCCCATTTGGTAAGACAGGACCATCAGTTTACACTCCAAGGTAATGCTGCTGCGCTCCCTTGTCGTCTCCATCTTCCTATACGCTTGCAAAACATGGACCCTCACAGCAGACCAACAACGAAGAATACAATGCATGGAGATGAGGTGCTACAGAAGATTTCTGGGCATTTCCTATACCCAGCACATCACCAACGACAAAATCCGACAGACCATCACAGAAACCAACGCACCACACGATAATATGCTCACAGTGGTGAAGAAACGAAAACTCCGATGGTATGGCCTAGTCACGAGAGCATCAGGCCTTGCAAAGACCATCCTGCAAGGCACGGTTCAAAAAGGCAGAAGAAAAGGGAGAACGAAAAAGAAGTTGGAGGTCAACATTCGAGAATGGACTGGCTTGGCATTGAACGAAGCCATGAGGGTTGCTGAGGACAGAGAAAGATGGAGTATGTTGGTGCCCAGCGACTTTCGAGTTACGGGATAGGATAGGATTGGATAGGATTAAGACCTCGTGCTGACCTTGGAATTACTATTGAAAACATAATAGGTAATGGAAATGAACGCTTGATTCAAAGTCTGTGGTTGCGGCTTCTTTATTTTTGACTTGGTGTATATTAATTTTGGGTTGAAATTATGACGGTTTGGAGTGCTGGGGGAAAGAAAGGTTTCCCTGACACATTGCACATCTACTCATTGGGATGAGAGTATAAACCGAGGTCTAGTCTTTGCACTCAACGCATTCCATCGCACTGACTTCAATGATGCTGACGCTGATGTCCTCGACGGGTGAGTGCCGGATACACACATACACCCAGCAAGCACTAGGTCCCCTCCCCTCTCCCCCACACACGGTCGCCCAGAGTTTTGCTCAGTTGTCTGGGAGTCAGACTATGACCATAGGCTGCAAGTCGGCCCTCGGGGGCGGCTATATAAGAACGATTAAATATACATATTGTTAATAATGATGACGGGGGAAAAAAATCTGGTTTTGATCACCTCTTCTGCTAATGTCATCTCTCTCTCTCTCTCTCTCTCTCTCTCTCTCTCTCTCTCTCTCTCTCTCTCTCTCTCTCTCTCTCTCTCTCTCTCCTCGGTGTGTGGTGTGTCTCACTCTCTTATTGTTGATTGAGTGTGGGCTGGTGCTCTCAATTGTAACTGGTTTTCGCCATGTTTTTTTAGGTTCCGTCATATCGTTGTTGTTTTTTGTTATTTTATGATGTTTTTTGTTTGTTGTTGCTTTTTAAAATTTTGTTTCGCCAGTGCACGCAATAAATTTTAGTACCGGTGAACACGCGTGGAAAATGTGTCTGCATGAAGTTGTCCATATGATGTTTCCTCTCACTGGTATTTATGGGCGCTTGAACTGTGTGGAAACCATTTGAAGATTGGTCCCCAGGGAGGAAAAGTTGTTTGGGAGCCCCGGGACGGCAGGAGCACGGAGGATGACAAGTATGACGGATGGACATTGCGCTGATCACAGCACTGCGCCTACGCCATGTACCCTCAAAGGGGTAGCCATCAGTGGGTTAATTTTTTTTATGCCAGCTTCAATCGTTTACCACATTGTTATAATTTTTTTTCTTCAGTATTTGCTTGCACATTAAAAAAATGTATTAAAAAATATTTCCATTTTCCCTGTTGGAGTTATCTGTTCTCTATCTCCTTTGATCTTTTGTTTTGTTCTTTCCGTTGGCCTATCTGAGTCTGTCACTCTTTCTCACCACCTTTTACACATGCACGCGCACACACACATACACACACACTCGAACACACAGACGCATGTAAGCAAGCTATAAATATCGCTGTTTTATCTGTAGTTGATGCGTTCTTCAAAAAGTTCAGTTTTGGAAAAATGGAATCCCATTAATAAAAGAAAAAAAATCAAACAAAATTAAAATAAAATAGTTTTTTTTTTAAAAGCGGTCAGTCTTGCCGAGTTTAATTATCTGTCCATATAAAATTAAATACCTTCGGGGCATTCAAATCTCCATACATGTTTTATGATGATCACAGTATCAGATGCAAATATATTTACGTATAATTTGTTATTTAATAATCCCTTATATGATTTAAGGCTTGACCACATTGGCTTCTAAGACCTTTCGCTTATGAATTCCTGCTAAAGTAAAGTTTCACAAGGATAGTGCATGTTTGAGTCCTACTACCGACATACGTAAGCCGGACGTACGAGGACCATTCAGAAGCGAGAGCGTGACGTCATGAGCTAAGAGGTACGGTCGCCATAAACTCCTCCTTTGTATGGTTATATGCAACGCAGGTTGTATGCTACACACGACTTGGCGAGGTAAAGGCATTTGAATTCACTTGTTGCGTGAAGTTGTTTCATATTATGGTCAAATCGTGAAAGAGTACATTATGTCGTAATGAAAAATTGCCTTGTTGTAGTGAAATTACATAGCTACTACACACGTTTATAAATTAGAACCGGGCCGTAAAAAACATGACCCAAGGCATAAGTCGTTAAACGTAAGCCAATGTGGCCACTAAACTCATGAGGCGTGGCCACCCATCAAAATTCCGGTCAGTAAAAAATCTCATTACCCAATGCATAAGCCATAAGCCATGTGGGGCCACTATTTTAGCAAACGGCGTGTGACGTTGTGTTTTCCCCCTTTTCCTGTTTCTATCCATCGCCTTTTAAAACTGTTATTTGTTATTATGTGATAGAAATCATGCTAACTAGTGAGGAGACTTTTTCTATTTTCAGTTCAATACTTTGCGCTTTGAATTAATTACGACTCACGACTTGTCGTACTGTTTATAATGAAATAAATCGCATATATAAGGCGTCTATAATCTGCCTGTCATATTTAAAATGTAAGTTTCCGTTAAGTCCAAGTTTCCCGCTATATCTTGAGGACTGAAAACGTGCAATCCAATGTGTGTGTGTATGTTTGTGTGTGTGTGTGTTTGTTTGTGGGTGTGTGTGTGATGCCCCCGTTGGGGTGCCCGGGGTTTCAGTATAAATAGTATCCCCACTGTCTGGAAATTTAGTGCTTAAAATTCCCACTGTCGCTGTCTTTCTCATTTGCTCTTTCTCATTCCTGCTCTGTTCTATCAGTCTGCTATACTATCTTCTTCTTCGCTAGACCAGTCACCTACCTTTTTTCTTGAAAACTGGGAGGCACGGTGGCCTAATGGTAGAGCTTTGGCTTGCGGATCTGAAGGTCCCGGGTTCGAGCCCAGGCCGGGGCATTGTGTTGTGTCCTTGGGAAAGACACTTTACTCCCGTTTCCTACTCCTTCGGATGAGAGTATAAACCGAGGTCTAGTCTGTGTCGCATACAATCCATCATAACGGACTTTAAAGATCCTGACGCTCATGTCCTAGACGGGTGAGTGCCGGTGACAAGAACACACCCAGCATGCACCTAGGTCCTTCTCCGCCATCCAAGGCTGCCCAGGATTGTGCTCAGTTGTACGGGCGTCAGACCATGCGCCCAAAGGCTGCGGGTGGGCGTCTCGGGCGGCTTGAGTTAGATCCTGTATCGGCCAGCGCCTTGAGCAGTTCTTGAGCTGGTAAAGCGCTATATAAGAACGATTATATAAATAAATAAATAAAACTCTTCCGGGACAAGATTCCTTATTTGTGTATGAGGTCTGTTGGATCGGCTTGGGAATATTGGGCCCTTTCTGCCAGGTGGTCACTAGGGCTTCCTATGATGTTATTATTTAGCAATGTAGGCATTTTATATGTATGTGTTTTGTTGATAATTTATAATGATGTTTGTATTCTATTTTGTTTTTGTAAACGGGGGTTTGATAAATTAGAGTACAGCCTCAGCGTCCCCTGCGTGGGATGTCTTTATTGTAAAGTGACTGGCTGGTGGAGAGCTTTCAGTTTTACCACTAGGGTTGTTTCAGCAGATCTTTTATGCGGATCAGGGGTTGTCCGGTCCTGATTTGGCTCGGAGGAGTCCGCTGGACCTAAAGGAACAATCATGTAATGTAATGTAATGTAATATGTGTGTGATATTCCTATTTATTTTAGTTTCAAATAAAATGTATTCTCTATATTGAACTGTTGAGGTAATGAGGCATATCAAAGCTTCGATGTCTGAAAATCAGGATCAGGCAAATCATCCCTTGCTCATTCTCTGTTTTAAAGTGATTGTGGGGTCATTTATCCAAATGTATACGCTCGATAGTATGATCATAAAAGAGTTTATTATTCCAAAATACTGAGGTGAAATCTCTCAAATAAGCGTGTGAGCAAGCTTAAAAAGACTTGGGGATCCTTGATAACGTCAAGGTGTCAATCTAGCACAGGGCTCCTTGATTCAATCATTATCGGTTACTCAATACCACACGCACACAATACTCCTGCTGGGTTAACCTTCAACAACGCATTGGAGCATGTTCGTCACGCATCGCTACGTTAATCTGCTGGGCGTCTGTGCTTCTATTCTAAGGAGATAACTATTTACTGCTATAGCAGACGACATTTTCAACGCTCTGACACTTATTTCGCAAATATGAATATTATACATAAGCAAATAGTCATCTCATAGCGCGAATTAGACATGTTATATTTTGCGTTTTTGCGCAATTTGATCTCGACCCCAGGCTAAATATGTTTCTAAGGATTTGTTTTAAAAGGACCTAACAAAATAAACTTCAATTTGGGGTTTCCATTGTATCGCCCGATTTTTTTTCAAGATTCTTCAAAAGGGCGTTCCCACGAATAACAAAGAAGTATATTTTACCTCTCCACTGTAGCACGGGAGTTTACAACAAAAGTAAGAGGGCGTGATCAATGTCTTAAACTTGCCGAAATCCCCTGGCCGTAAATGTTCATTACGAATGACATTTCTGTATTGTATTCTGTGCTTTGTAGTAGCTTTATGATACTGTTTTGTTGTGGATGTTACACTACGATTGTTGAGGAAGTATAGTTACTTGTAGGTGGGTGTGATACATGTCTGTACAACGCCAAATTCTAGTTAAATCTGCATTACAAAAACGCCTGTTATATGACTCTCTCTCCCCACCCCTCCCTCCCTTCCTTCTTCACCCCCTTTTTCCTCTTCTTGTAATGTGTAGTGTTATGTTGCTGTATTAGGCGGGAGGGATCATAATACCGTGAATACGCTTTAAATAAAAGATGGAAGAACAGTAAATTAAGCAGGCGTGAGATAGAGAATTGCCTTAAACATGTGCTAGTGGTATTATCAGGCACTTGCATAGCATTGACAACACTTCTGTTTCATTCTTACTGGCGCACCATGCGTAAAAAGATAATAGAGTGACGGTTATTTCTAGAACAATAGTAGGATGCATGCTGAGAATTGAAAACCCTCCGAAGGTGTGACAAAATAAGAGCTATAGGTTATTCACCTCTACTTGGCTTTGATTTCTTGTCATGTTCAGTTTGCCCAGCTTTTAAGGTTGATGTTAATGTGAAGTTTAAATGCAAAATTGCTACCTCAGTTGTGTCAGCTGGGTGGCGAAGGATTTTGTAACTTGTTCGTGTTCGATAATTGAAAGTGAAAGGATGGGATCGACCTATTGATTGAGAGGCTGCTGTCTTGAATGAGTTCAACCGTACTGTTAACGGCGACTCAGGTCCACGTTATCAATGCCATGAACAGGTTACTCCATGTAAGGGCCACCTTTGACACTGCTTCCACTTCCCCACCCCCTACTCCGTCTTCCCCCTCTCTCCCCTCGTGAAAAGGAGGTAATAAAGTATTTTCGACAAGATATGGAAACATGTGCAGGCCTGAGGTCATTGTTGAAGGTATCCCAAAATGATTCTTTTTATGTGTGTGTTACTGCTTTATTGTCTAGTATCTACCTAAGACATTAAAAAAATAAATTTAAATTACTAAGTATAACAAATAATCAACTACTTAACTAGAATAATTGGAGCAAATTTAAATTTAAATAAAAAGAACCCTTTCTCTCTCACGGCCCTTTCTCACACCCACCACCCTCACACCCACCACCCTCACACTCACCACCCTCACACCCCTATGATTATACACATGGGCCCTTCATTTAAAAGTCATGGGGAAAAATTACATAAATCATTTGATGTAGATATCCCAAATTGACTCTTTTTGATGTAGAAAGTACTCTCGAATCAAGCTAGTTCGTTCATCTGAGAATGACCCCCGAGGTTCCCCATCCTATCCTCCTCCTCTTCTCCCCTCCCTCTCTTTCTCTCTCTTTCCCCTTCCCCCGCCCCCCTTCACCGCGCCCACAATTTCTTGTCTCAAATATTACAGCAATTTATTTTATGTGAATGTTAGAATATGTAGATGCAGGTCATTCTGGAATGGGATGGAGATATATTTATCTGAGAGATTTGGAGTGGGGATAGGGTCTCAAAGAAATAGTTTCCGTTGTACCTCCTTTCACTCTTGGAGGGGCAATCACGTGGGATGGGTGGAGGTGGTGGTGGTAAATTAGTCCGTTACACCACCGGTATAATCATGCCCAATATATCATTACAGGGCTTTGGGATTTGTTAACAATGGATTGAATCAGACTTTGATTTTTTTTTAAACTATGGGTGAATCACTGCTCATGTTCCTATCGTTTGTCTCTCCTTCAGTGAGTGGATAAGGCAGGAATTTTAAGCTGGAGTAACGGGTGGATTTATACTCGTACCTCTATGCCCTGAGTATCTGTACGTAAACATGTACTTCACCTTCTCTCTCTCTCTCTCTCTCTCTCTCTCTCTCTCTCTCTCTCTCTCTCTCTCTCTCTCTCTCTCTCTCTCTCTGTGAGGGCGCGCGCTCGCGCGGCGTAAGTGCACCTTAATTTTAAACTCAGTGACGTAGCTTGCTAATTGTCGAATAAAACAAAAACTCCTGCAACACCATAATTTTAAGCACGGTGACGTATGATGCTGAGAATGGAAAAAACAAATTGCGAAGTTTATCAAAATTAAGAGAGCTGTAGGTTATTCACCTCTTCTTGGCTTTGATTTCTTGTCATGTTCAGTTTGCCCAGCTTTCAAGGTTGATGTTAATGTGAAGTTTAAAAGCAAAAGTGCTATCTCAGGTGTGTCAGCTGGGGAGAAAAAAAGGATGTTGTAAATTGTTCGTGTTCGATAATTGAAAGCGAAGAGGGGACCGACCTATTGATTGAAAGGTTGTTGTCTTGAATGAGTCTAGCCGTAATTTTAACGACCACTCAGGTCCCACACCGGCAGTGGTTCGAGCCTGGTTGACGGCCTGGAATACCGACCAAAAACACCCACGACAACAACCCTGAGCTAAATGCACAGGCAAGCAACCCCTTTTACTCCTTTGGATGGGAGTATAAACCGAGGTCTAATCTGGACATGCACGCAGACTTTAAAGATCCTGACTCTCATGTCCTAGACGGGTGTTTGCCAGATAGATACACAAATACTCTCTGCAAACACTTAGCGCCCCCCCCCCCGCCTTTACCCACTCCAACCAATCATTCCCTTTCGCTGAGGATTCTGCTCAGTTGTCTATGGCGGCAGGTGGACGCGTCGGTCGGCGAAAGTTAGATCATGTATGGACCAACGAGCAGCTCTTGAGTTGGAAAAGCGCGCTATAAGAATTAAATAACTAAATGAAATAAGATATATGACACTGCAATATTTGATCCTGTTATTCGTCAAACCAAGCTCGGTACAAAATGGATAGCAGATATTTCAGGTCGACGTTGAATGCACTGTGCAATGTATCCATTAGAACATCCAGCATGGGTTGCTAAATGTTAGCATTATGTATGTATATGGTATTTTGTCAAAATAGCACCAATATAATATAGTTGTGGTCATTATCGTAAGCGATGTATGTGCATTGACAATTGGATAATTTCAAGCAGCTATGGCCAATTTGAAACGATCCTAAGTTAAAAACAGCCAATGTTGCCTTTTTTTTTTTTAAGGCAAAGAGCAGTCGGCCCACGACTGGACACTTCGAAAATAAACGGAATATAGGTCTACATTTATTATATCTTCAGTGTGTGTTTTGCAACACATTCAAGTAGTCGAACAGAGCGCTTTTCTTATTCTTTATAATCGTCACCAACATTCCCTTCTCTCTCACTGGCGACAGCTGAGCACACATTTAGCGCACAAAAGGCATTTTTATCTGCGTTCTGTGAAGGTTATGCATACAGGGAAGTTACAACAAAATCAGAAGTGTTTTCACTGTCGGTTTGTATTGAATTTCCATTCTTTGCACATACGCCCGAGCAATCTGTTACTGTTTGTTCAGTTTCAAATAACTGATCCTCATGTGCCATATATGCAAGTTGGGTGGGTCCTTTTAATGTAAAATGGAAAATTGATGGGAAAAGTGTGGTCCTTGTTGACGTGCTGATTCACGATCATTTATTTTCGTGTGCGCTCTGCATTTAAAATGCTTGCGTTTCGCAAAAGGTTTTACTTGTAAGCAGTGCATAAATCGAACTTGTAAAAGTGTAATTCATTTTGGAAAGAAGGGTGAGATAGCAGCAGCGGAAATGGGAAAGAAGTGGTGGGAGATGATTTGAGTGGTTGATGAATTGGGGTTTAGATGGGGTTGAAAAGGGAGGACTGAAGAAATAAGGAAGAACGGAAGAGTGGGAGCGACCAGAATCCCCATTAGGGCAACTGTGAAAATTGAAGAAAAATTAAGTGGGGTCAAGAGGCTTGTGGACATTAAAGTGTTCAAAAACATCGACGGTCATGGTGTAAAATCTGGGCAAGGGCTCGAGATGATGTTCTCACTATGTGGTGTTTGTCAAACTAGGATACCGAGAAGAAGAATAAGGAGGAGGAGAAGAGGGAGGAGGATAAGAGGTAAAGATCTGTGACCTCATGTTTGAGCAGGCCAAAAAGCTGGATATAGCAATATGGCCTCGCACAGGATTATTTGCAAAACTTCGGGAGGAGGAGGACACCAACTGTTGGAGGCAAATACGAGAGAAAAGAATGGAGTCCAGGAGTATGCTATCCCCGGGTTATGGTGGTGCTTGTAAGTACCCAGATTATGAGTAAAGGCTTCTTTCGGCGACGGAATCTGTTGACAAAGGCCAGTTCAATAGAATGCCCTCCAAAGTGAGTGTCAAAGGTCTATCAAGCTTAATAGGTTTATGCCTCAGAAGTCTCTAATATTCAGTGTGAAATACACTACTGCGATGCTTGAAGCAAAGGATAATGATGAAGCCTATGTGCACACCTGCAATGCTTGGAGCGACAAAGACTATGAATAAAGGCAACTTGGCCGTAGGTTTGAGCGTGGGTGTGTGGAAGCTGGGAGATGTCGGAAATGAGTCCATGTGCACTCTGGTAATGTTTGCAGTTGCGATGATTTCTTCTCGCAGAACTTTACTATGACAATCATGCATAAAGGCATTTTGGGGCGTAAAGTCGAGCGACCTAAAAAACCACTGATGTTGGCCAAACTCTTGGTCACTATTGACATCTCTGACCCTTGTGTCAAGGTTACTCTTGACGTGTGTGCTTCTCAGACCAGATTAGGATGGTGCTGTTATGTCGTGTCACTCATTTATCAATGCGGTGTTGACGTCTGCTACCGAGGGAGAATGTTGACACCTTTTCAAATGCATATTGATTTCTTTATCTGAGAAAGTATTTTGGAATTAGAAAGTGTAAGTAAGCACTCTTTTGGGAAACCCCAATGATTAGTTTAGGAGTAAGCAATGTGGCCCAGTTGTTGAATTTTACACTATCCCTCTCGTGCGTCCACCTTCCCTCCACAAAAGCACACGCTTTTAGAACAAATAATTTAAAAAATATTTCTAATAACCTTAAAAACACAAAAGAAGAGGTCAATGGAGACTATCATTCCGCTGACTGTTTGCCACCAATAGGCGTCTTTAACACCTCTGTGAGTGCATGTTTGTCCGCTAAAACAACACGTTAAACGCAAACCTCTGAAAGCAGAGTCGTGTGTTTATGCCACCCAGCTGTTTGATAACAAAGCTTCTTTTCAGGGAAGAGACGGTGTTGCTTTTTCAGAATCCTCCTGTTACAAAACCATTTAGATCTTCACCTTTCACCGTAATTTAGCCGAAGCAACACGGTTGACAAGATCGTGAAAACAGTTAATGGACAGATTTTGGAATCGGAAGTATTTGCTTTCCCCCCAAAATCCGTATTTTCAAGTGTTTGTATAGTGGTGCTTCAAAAACGCCGTTAACCACAGACATTTTTTTAAAATAAATACTCACTCGTTTTTACCATATAAACTGTCCTGATGGGTTGCATGAAAACGAATCCGTTTAAAGGAAAGTTTAATTCGTCCTTCATAATTATATTTATATAGCGCTTTTTCTTAGGGGACAAAATACTCGGTTCAAAGCGTTCCAATTGACACGTGGATTTTAAGAGGATAGGGTTACGAAAGGCATACGCGTTGCGCCTTTCTGCCTAATTCTTTCTCACATTGTCAAATTACATATTTTTTATTGAACGCTAGGGAACTCACACATTTCTACAATTGTATCACGATTCTTTTTTTCTTCTTTTTTATATTTTTTTTTTACAAGATGACTTGTCGAAGTATTTGGCGCTTTAGCCTTCTGTGTCAAAGTATTAAATCTATAGGATGTTAGGATGAATAATTATTATAACGCGTTTTCCAAATGGCCACAATCTTCATCCTCAAACTTCCATGAAGGAGTTTTGGGTTTTAAATAATGTAATTGGAAATTTTGAGAAAGGGAAAAAAGGACCACACTTTTGATATCAGAATACTATGCAGGCATAGATATTGACTCTGTTAATGATGACCATTTGCTAACTGTGCTCCCATCCTGGGACCTCACCAACCCCATTATCAACTTCCATCTCACATCCTTCAAAAAGAACGAAACGTCCGAAGATGTTTATAAGCAACTTTATTTAGAACAATATTATTTGTATAAAGGATATGAAAAAACTTTTAACGGACGGATCGAAGTAAGGATACTCAGTTGCTGCTGCGTCGGTCTCTGGGAGACACATCGACCAGCCTTTGCAACAGCGCATACCTGATTTTTGTTCTATTTATACAGCTGAGCTCAAGGCCATTCATTTATCTCTGAAACAGATTTATCAATCCAAAAGATCCTCATTTTTAATCATGTCTGATTCACTGTCAGCGCTTCAGGCTCTTTGCATGAGAAAGATATCGCACCCTTTTCAGGCAGAGATCCATGACCTCCACACCCAACGTGTTTCTGAGGGTGGGTACCTAGTCACATGGGTATCCGCGGCAATATTGCAGTGGACAAAGCAGTTAAAGAAACTCTGCATCTAGATTTCCCTTCATAGATTTCCCAATTTGCTCCATACTCTGACCTGCGTTGTATGACTGGTTCTTATTGTAAACAGCTGTGGCAGACCGAATGGTCTGATCCAAAAAATAATACATTATTTCAAATTCTTCCAGATGTGTGTCTTTGTATAACTTTGCGTCCACTCGCTAAAAAAAAGAAACTGTTTTGGCTTGCCTTCATATTGGGCATACACATGTATGTCACCCATAGTTTCCTTTTAAAATGAGAAGAACCACCGTGGTGCTTTGCATGTGATTAGTCCTTTTCCGTCTGCCTTCTTATGTCTAAATGTGCTGATCTGGTAGATGAAAGCAAAATATATTTTGGTTCGATACCTTTTAATGAGATTTTAAAAGTTTGCAATAGTAAACACCTGTTTCAAGTTTTACATGATGTTGGTTTGTTTTATCGCATATAGGTAATGTCGTCTTGTTTATATTCTTGATTAAATTGTATTAGTAAGGCTGATTTTATTTACATCTTTTATCAAATTTACCATATTAGTTCAGTCTGATTTTGCTTAGTTTTGTGTGGTCCTGATTCGGCTCTTGGCAGTCCGCTGGACCCTAAAAAGTGTAAACATTGAATATTTAATCTAATCTAACACCTTGAGGCGCGATTATTCATTCAAGCTGATGTAATGTTGATATTAAGCCTTGAAAATCCGGGATTTATATTATTGTATTACATAATTCCTCCTTTGTTCATTCTATCCTTCTCTAGTTTCATGTTGCTGTACACGATTTGTGTAATGTTTTTCCCCCTATACAAAAATGTTACATGTCGTCCCTCTCCCTCCTCCTCTCTCCCCTCCTCTCCCCCTCCCTCTCCCTCTCCCCATCTTCCATTCCTACCTTTTCAATCCTCCACCCAGTTTTTGTTGCCTAAAATGGCAGGTGTGTGAACAAACCTGAAGTCAAAATATTGGTTGAATCATTATGAGAGAAAAAAAAAACCTGCTGATAATAAATGTGGCAGAGTCATGTTTTATGAATATGTACGCGTGTTTGTAAGTGTGTTTTAATGTATGACGAATAATAGGAGATAGTCAAGAGTATTTAATGATAGTATGATTGGTTTTATAATGGGACGTAGGCTAATGATGTCTGGTAAAGAAAATATTATTTAATTGAATTATTTCCCTTGTTGTTGATTTCACGTGATTTCAGTCTGCCCATTTTGATGCATATTTGAAATGCGTTCACTAGTATACCATTTTCTAGATAAGTACGGAAATTTTAACGTGATATTTAGCATCCTTCATTAAAATAATCCAGACTGAAATGAGGATTCCAATAACAACTGGTTAAAACGTATGCTGAAACATTAGCTTTAAACATAAAGTGACATTAAAAAAACCGTGTTCAAAAATGCTATCAATGTAAATGCTATCAACGATTACAAAATACTGAAAAAAAACACCTTATCACTAGCGGAACAGAACCTTTATTTAAAACGAATGGACACAAAAATGTTATCTTGCCTCTAAGCTCTCTATGACATTTTATTCAAATTAACCTATGTCAAAGATCGAATTTATCTGAAAAAGTTAGTTATTCATTGCTCACAAGCTCCAGCGGACTGCAAAGAGACGAATCAGGACCACAAAATCAAGACCACAACTTCGCTGAAAGAGGACTCACTCCTGATAGAGGACTCACTCCTGATCCGCATAAAAGATCCGCCGAAATAACCCTAGTGGTAACATTGACGGCACCCCACCAGCCAGGCACTTTACAATAAAGACACCCCTAAAAGGGGACGCTGAGGCTATACTCTTATTTATCGAACTCCCGTTTACAAAAACAAAATAGAATACAAACATCATTATAAAATATCAACAAAACACATACATATAAAATGCCTATCCTATCCTATCCTATCCTATCCCGTAACTCAGAGGTCGTATGGGCAACACAGATGATCGTTTAACCAGTGTACTCCATCTTTCCCTGTCCTCAGCAACCCTGATGGTTTCGCTCAGTGTCAAACTAGTCCATTCTCGAATGTTGTCCTCCCACATCTTTTTTAGTCTCCCTCTCCTTCTACATCCTTGCACTGTGCCTTGCATGATGGTCTTTGCAAGACTTGACGATCTGGTGATGTGCTGGGTATAGGAAATGCAGAAAGCGTCCAATATTCCCAAGTTGTTCCACACACAAATGAGGAGTTTTGTCCCAGAAGGGTTTTCAAGAAAAACGGTAGGTGACTGGTCTAGCGAAGAAGAAGATAGTATAGTAGATTGATTGAACAGAGTAGGAATGAGAAAGAACAAAGGAGAAAGACAGCGGCAGTGGGAAATTAAAGCACTAAATTTCCAGAAAGTGGGGACACTATTTATACTGAAACCCCAGGCACTCCCACGAGGGGGGGGGGGGGGGGGGGTTCTGAAAGAGTGGCTATGTACAACAATAAATCAGTTGAAATAGCGATGTAATTATTTCGTAGGAAAATTTGACTCTACGACTCTTAACTAAATCACCAGAGCTTACATTCTATACTGGTTCTAGTAATTTCTTCAGATACGTCATCTTAACCTTCCACTCAAGCTGGTCAGCTTGGCCAACGAATGTTCCAGCTTGGTAGCGATCTGGGGGTCTCCTTTCTCGTCTACTGCGGCGTTGCGGCTGGTGCGCTTCTTCTAACTCTGACCCTGACTCTGGCTCTGGTTCAGACATCTGCAAGTGTCAGCGTCAGTGTCAGTCTCGGTGTCGCAGCGCCTCTTCCGTACCTCCAGCCATGTTGGTGAACCGACGCACGCGTCCGAACAGGCCTTCTATTCTGGAACTCCAATCAGCTACAGATTCGGACTGTCCCTGCTGCGCGCTGTAGAAATCACATAACCTTTCTGCACCGACGTCCCCTTGCCCGTAGCATCGACGGTAGCCTCAGGGTCAAGACTGGCTAGCAGAATCCCAGCCTTGCCGTGCAGGGAAGCACGTATGGCCTCGGCGACGTCCTGTGATGTTTGGTGCTCACGTCAGCTGATGAGCTGGTAACGCCACAGGTCGTAGCCATTATCACCGCTGAACTTGGCGAGCCACGGCTTGCGACCAGTGACGATGATGAAATAGCAGTGGAATGGGTCGTGGTAGTAATAGCATTGCCACTGCTGGTAGTCAAAACGCATATGTATGTGAGTTTGCAAGTGTGTTTTAATGTATGACGAATAATAGGAGATAGACAAGAGTATTGAGTGTTTGGTTTTATAATGTTTAGTATGTTTGGTTTTATAATGGAACGTAATCATGTATGATTAAGATTATATAATTGAGTTATTTCCCTTGTTGATTCACGTGATTTCAGTCTCCGCATTTTAATGCGTATTTGAAATGCGTTCACTAGTATTGTATCACTCTTTCGTGGTATTTGGTTGGGAACAGATGTATTTTTTGCTATGCTTACAGTTTTTGCAACCGTTTTGTGTTTTGCAAATACTTTGTGAATCTCTCATCTTACTGACGAGAGGTTTTCTTTATTTGGAGGACTTGGTTTAACTCGATAGTGAATCATTGGCAACATATCGACATTGCCTTGTCCCGTGTGGTCTTGTTTCCTTTCATCTTCTCCTCCATCCTTCCTCAACTCACCTGCCACTTTACGCACCCAAACCCATGAGAGGTACCCTTCTCACCCCAACCCTTCAACATAATCTCTACACTTAAATCTATTTTAAATGAAATGTTTATCGTTTTTGTCAAGCTTTTTGCTAGGCCGCACTTTGAGAAAATCCCTTGCAAATTGTGTTTCCCAATTACATATTTTAAGCCACAGTAATTATCGCATAATGGATTTTATGTTTCTACCAAGACACAATTATGTGCTCCCGCATTGATGTGGTTGATGCAGCTACGTGAATTTAATTTTAAAGATTGATACTGTATATTTAAAAGCAAATCTAATCACAGAAATTATTATTTTGCTTTTTAATCAAACTTAATATTGTGTTTGACATAGTTATTTCACGCCAGAAATTGAGTGAACTTGGAATGAACCCAGAATTATTCAGTAACCGTAATTAAAATCGTAAAGTTCAGCTTCAACTTTTAGAACATTTTAAATCTCAAACTTAATTCTTTGGGTCTCTCTCCTGTGTCACCGGTTTTCTCTTTTGTATGGTTATACTCCAATTAAGGTAATTGTGCATTTTTCTCTGTCTGGCACGCGCTTCCTTTAAGATGATGCCCATCTTTTTTGTGTCAATCTTCTTCTTTTCTTCCTGAATGTTCCTCTCCATGATCTGGAATCTCGATTTCTTAATTAAAGTTCTTTACGGATTCTTGTGTCCGGTTCATTTGTCTCATTACTTTCTTTCTTTCTTTCTTTCTTTCCTCCCTCTTGTTCGTGTTCTTTTTCTTCTCATTATTTTTTCTTTCTTTTTTCTCTTCTTCTTTTTCCTTCCTTCATTCTTTCTTTCTCACTTACTTTTTTCTTCTTATTGTTTCTTTTCCTATCTATCTATCTATCTATATATCTATCTATCTATCTATCTATCTATCTATCTATCTATCTATCTATCTATCTATCTATCTATCTATCTATCTATCTATCTATCTATCTATCTATCTATCTATCTATCTATCTATCTATCTATCTATCTATCTATCTAGCTATCTATCTAGCTATCTGTCTGTCTGTCTGTCTGTCCGTCTTTCTTCCTTCCTTCTTCTTTTCCCATCTTTTTCTTCCTCCATCTCCTTCTCATCCTCCATATTCTTCTGCTTCCCATTCGTATCCTTCTTTATTTTCAGGACTCGCTGTAACGTTCGCATGTATTGTTTCCTTTCTCTTATTAATTTTGTGTTTTGGCTTTTTTCATCTTCTTTGTTTTTAATGACTGGAATCGAGACAGTGCCACGAGTTATTTCCCTTCACTAATGTATTTTATTTGTCTGGGTTTGCTTTCCTGTCTTTGTTACTTTATTTGTTTGTGTACAGTGTTACTTTCACGTGAGGGTCCAGACAGTTTTGTTTTCCTTTGTTTGTTTGTTTCTTTGTTTTTTAATACCTTTATTTCTTCTGCGTTTTGTAAGTTCGACAGGAGCCTCCGGACAGTTTCGCATTCCTTTCTTTGTTTAATCTTTGTTTCTTTGTCTGTGTTTGTTTGTTTGCTTGTGATATGTTTGTGACGCGCACGATAGTTCCGATAATTGTATTTGACAAAGCATGCGATGGTAGCGTGTACCTTTGATTTGATTCTGCGCTGTTGCAGCTTTGTATAATGTTGATTATTTTCGTCGATCGCTATTGTTGTAGTATCGTTGAGAATTGTCTGGAATTACTTGTTTATTATCGATCGAATTTTCCAGATCTTACGAGTAACAACTGGGCAATTCTTCTAAACTGAGGAATGTTCTATGACATAAGACAGTGAGTAGTTCCGGTGGCGAGTTTTATTTTGATTGGATGTTAATGCGTCATTCTGTAATGTTCGACGTTTTTCTGGATCGTTAAGAAACTATCTAAATAATGCACTGTCTGCTTGCGAGAAGTGATTTTTGTAGCGATTTTCGGAAAGCGAGCTTGTATGGAATTGTTGGTGTTTGCTGAATAAAGTTGGAAAACGTTTTTTAAACTACTCCTACCTTGTTGCTGAGTGAACAGGTTGTGTGGATAAACGAATTCGAGTTACACATATCAAGATTCACATATCAAGATTCAAGCATCGGAACGGAATCGACTATTGATAAATCGTGTAACAGTTCGTTTGTTTGTTTATCTCTTTCTTTCTTTCTGTATCTATCTTTCTCAATTTGTTTCTTTTTGTCTTTTATCCCGTTATGTTTTGTGTCTTTCACTCATTATTTCATTGTTGTTTTCTTTATTACATTCATTCTTGTTTCTTTTTTCTGTTATTTTCTACTTCTTCCCATTCCTTTCCTTCTTCTTTCACCCGGTTGTCTGCGTTTGATAGTTTCCACAAGAGCGCCCACACAAGCCAGTCATTGTGTCTGTGCGATTTCGTTTGTTTGCTTGGGGTTCTCAATTACTAGGCCGCTCTCCATTTCTATAACCCACTTATTGCCGTAGCTTCTTTGTTGTTGGTGCTGTTTTTTATGTTGTTGATTTCTCGAGAGAGAGAGAGAGTGTGTGTGTGTATGTGTGTGTGTGCGTGTGTGTATGGGTGTGTTAGTCCGATTGGCGTATTGCGGTAATGCAGTTGATAGTGCTGGTTTAGAGAGCGCCATATTCCATGTAGAACATACTCAAGGCGCTTGCGAATATCCTCATTCCTTGTGATTTACACCGCCCATAGCTGTTACAGCAAGGATAGGTTTGGGGGATCGGATGGAGATGGGAGGGACAAGAAAACGCAAACACACACTCACACACACACACACACACGCACACACTCACACGAGGTAATGGGAGTAGACATTGCAAGAGCAAGCAACAAATGAACTGACTGAATTAGTTCATTAGTTACCTGGAAGCAGGGTGCTCTCTACCATTCAAGCAATGATCCGAACGAATTAGCCAATTAGTGATCATCATGACTGGAATCTCCAGTGCCAATGTCCTAAGGTGATTTTCTCTCAGATCAATAATATACGCGCTAACTAGTATTTATAGTATGTACTCTACCATGTTTTTTGCCGTTGTCGCGGATGATAAAGAGTTGTATATAGGTATCATCAGTGTCAAACCATTAGCTGATTACATGTTTTTGAGAGGAGTGATTGGTTGGGGATAGAAAGGGCTTAAGGGCAGGAATACATTTATTAGTATTCAAGCAAGGAGTGCCGATGTGCAGCCACTTTATCTTTGGGGCTCGCTTTCTCCTTAGCCACCTTGTCAACGCTGTTTAACGGCATGTGTGAATGTAGAACGCTTTAAAATATAATTTAGTGTGTGTGTATGTGCGCGCGCACATATATCAAAACGCTATGCCCCAGACTATGACGATAGCGAAGTCGAGGATTTCTATGAACATCTGCAGGATGTCCTTGACAAAGTGCTGAAGAAGGACATCGTCATAGTGCAAGTCGACTGGAATGCTTGGCCAAGATGCCTACCACAAATGGGGAGACACAAGTGGATCCCACTGCAACAACGAGACAAATGACAGAGGTTTGAGGCTCTTGGAGTTTGTCAGATACAACAGTCTGATACTGACAAACACGCTTGGTCCCCACACAAAAATCCAGACGATGGACCTGTCACACAGTCCCAGCGGGGAGCACCACAACCAGATTTACTTCATCGTGGTCAAGGAACGCTTCAGATCAAGCGTCAACATTGGCAAGACACGTACGTTTCCAGGAGCAGACATCGGAAGCAACCACGATCTCATGATGATGTCTGTCCGGCTCCACTTGAAGAGAGTGAACACAGCAAAGTGCACCAGACTGAAGTTCGACCTTGACAAACTGCAAGTCCCGGAGGAGGCAGAAATATTCCAGGCTAGAATTGGAGGGAAATTTGAACCACTTCTCATTTTGGGAGCTGGTGAAGTAGATGTCAACACCATGACCACCACTTTTAACTCAGCTGTTACAGATGTCGCCACCGAGATCCTTGGCAAGCACTGTCCAAAGAAGAAACCTTGGATTACCCCTAGTGACAAACGAAGAGAGATGAAAAAAGAACATCTTACAGGGAGCTGATGCCTATCGAAAAATCAACAGTGACCTCCAAAAAGGCATGCGCGCAGCAAAGGAGAACTGGATAGAAGATCAATGCCAGGAAATTGAGAGCAGTCAGAACAAGAACAACAGCAAGAAGGCCTTCCAGAGTGTGAAGCGGCTGACAAGTTTTAAACAGCATAAGGTCTCCACGATCCAAAGCAAGTCTGGCACGTGCCTTACAAAAGAACAAGAAGTCTTGGATAGATGGACAGGGTACCAAACGGAGACCGATCATTTCTAGCATTTCCCCAGATTAGAGGAGAAGAAGAAGAAGAAATCCTCCCAAATTTCCGAGAAGTTGAGGCAGCAGCGCAATCGCTGAAGGGGAAGTCAGCAGGAGTTGACATCATACCCGCAGAATTGCTTCAAGCAGGAGGAGAATCGATGATTGACGCCCTCACCATTATTTGTATCTGGCAGAGTGAGGGTGGCCTACATTATGGACCCAGTTGCTTGTCATCATTCTTCCCAAAAAAAGGTAACCTTCAAGAGTGTGAAAACTACTAGGACCCAGTTGCTTGTCATCATTCTTCCCAAAAAAAGGTAACCTTCAAGAGTGTGAAAACTACTATATTACTACTTAAAAACTATCAGCCTCATCAGCCATCCCAGCAAAGTCCTCCTGAAAATAATACTCAACAGGCTGAAACCCCAAGCTGAACAAATCATAGCTGAAGAACAAGCAGGATTCAGGGCATGGCTATGTAACACTGATCACTGAATTAATGTCAGGCAATCTTTTTATAAAAATTTTTTTTTATTCAAGACTAGTTTTTACGGAGTAATACAGAAACAGTCATGGTCTGCTTCGTCCGTTATAAAATTATTTTCACATGTAGAAAATGTACTATCCCGACAACAGCACCTGTTTGAGATAGCGTCAGCCTGTCTACTCACTCAATCAGGTGCGCTAGTGGACAAGACACCTCAACTGAACCATGCCACCTTCCCATGTAATGTTTTGTTGAACATCTGCTTACCGTGTTCTTCTTTTGTACGACAACAGAGTGCTGTGTTCATCTAGATCTGTCTAGTTTGTTCTTTTGTACCTGAAGAGAATGCTGGGCCCTTTTACATTTGTGTAACAACATGCTTTGCTTTTTTTTTTTTTTTGGTTTGTTCGAAGAGAGTTACATTCTTCTGACTCTTTCTGTATACATGTATGTATTCTTCGTCATCTGTCTAGTTTATTTTGTTAGTATCTAATCTTTTTGTATGCCTGTTTAACATGATTGTATCACTTGTACATGGATGAGTTTCATGTTCTACTATATCTCTCAACTATACTCACTGTGTGTAGGTCTATATTGCTACGTTTAACATATGTTCGGTATTTCTGGTTTGCAAGTGTAACGCTTGAACACGGATTAATTAGTACTTGAACAGGTGTAGTGGAAAACTGGAATGTTCATGTGAGAAAGGAACAGAGGGAAGGGAAGACTTTTAAAGTTGTGATCACTGTTAAAGACAGCGTGACTTAATCACCTTGATGAAAGTTCCATGAACAGAATTTGAATTTTACTCGCGTATCTGTTTCAGAGGTATTTTCTAATTGGAGGTATTTTTTGTATTCCGATGTAATTAAAAGACGCCTTTGATTGTGCCGTTGAAAATTTAAAAGCATCTTTAACGTTGAGTAAGTTATAATAGGACACCTCAAAATGGCTCATTTTGAAGTTAATCAGTAAAATGTGGGAGTAAATAGTAATGATGAGCTATTATTTTTAGGCGGCGGTTCTAGTAGTTCTTGGACAGTTAAAATGTGTGGACGCATCAGCAGCTGCAACAGTAATAGCAGCAGAAGCAGCAGCAGTGATGTTTATTGCAAACGAAGTTTTGTTTTTGTTTTTGTCAATTCAGACCTTTTTACACCTGCGATCACCATTACTATAGTCAGGACCTGACAGCATCAACCTCACCGAGGTGTTAAGCCGAGCGAAAAATCTCTAACGATGCAGGAAATCCTGATGTGGGCATTCAGCAGCGACCCTATCTCTTAACGTCCATTTTAATAGCGCGCGATTTTATTCCTTAAAAGCATGCTGGGATCGGGAGCGCAATGACCCTATCTCCTAACGTTGTTTCTGCTTTGTTGGATGCCAAGCTGCAAGGCTACAATCACAGCCAACGTTCGTTTGTATAGCGAGTGATGACATACCGTGGAGAAGTGTTGGAGGCGCAGTGATCCTACCTATGCCTTAACGTTGTTCATGCCTTTTTCGATTCCAAGGCTATGTAACGATCACAGCCAACGTTCGTTTGTGCAAAGATTAATGCTGTAAAAAGATATTAGTATGAAGATATTCAATATATGAAATGACCGCAGCTTTGAAAGCCGCAGAATGATGACTGTTATTATAAGACATACTAACAAAATCAAAAATATTAAATCTAGTTTGTCCAGTTTGATTTTCCGTGTGAATCGTCAAGATGCTTATGCTGGTGCGTGATAGAAGAATCGTCGAGGTGGAAATGTCAGGCTCACTGATAACAGATGGCATCAACTGTAGATAAGGTGTTCGACCGACTGAAACAGATTTATTACGGCGTTATATTTGGTGGTAGTCTTTGAGCAGTGACCTAACTAGCCTCGCTTGGAGGGACGCTGGCCGCGCCCAGGATGCTGGTTTGGATGGAATCATCACAGTCACAAAACAAATGTGGGCACTCCACGAACCGTCATCAAGATGTCGAGTACAGTCGTATACTATAGAGGATTAATAGGTTGATAATTATTAGGAGTAAAGGTCGGACTAATTGGGCGAGATCCTTGGCGACGTACGAAGTACACATAAAAACCAGAGATTACGTGGACTGAAAGAAGGACAGAAAATGGTGTTTATTATTCATATTTGTGAGTTAGAGAGTGATATAGATAAAGAGAAACGGGAAAGTAAACATAGTGGGACTTTATGCGGACGCCTGTGCAGAAACGAGTGGAAGGCGACACAAGGGGGGGGGTAGAAAGAAAGAGAGAGAGAGAGAGAGAGAGAGTGAGAGAGAGAGAGGTAAAGAGAGAGAGAGAGAGAGAGAGGTGGTTGGTGGTCGTTAGAATGAAGGATAGAGTAGATTAATGCTCTTGATTGTGGGGTGGGGGGAGGGGAGGTATATGTGTGTGTGTGTGTGTGTGTGTGTGTTCGCGCGCTTCTGTGTGCCGGTTGTGCATTTATGCGTGCGTGCATGTGCTTGTTTGCTTGCTCGCCCTCTGGCTCTCTGGACATGACGGGGAGGAGGAAAAAAAATCTAGATTTGCTTGGTGGCGAAGAAGACGCTTCTTATGGAGGCTGGGAAATATTTACCGACGTTGATCAATGTCCATTTCTTGATTGATCTTGGCCTGAGAGTCCAGCACGCGGCAGTCTTAGCATACATCTTCCCACTTTATGGGCTGATGAACGTTTTGTGGACCTTCCAATGCTTTCATCTGTTTTTCTGTTTGCCTCCCATATGATGACATAGCTGGATTCAGATCCCTCTAAAGGTTGTGGCTCTTGCTCGTCCTTAAGGCTATTTCAACCCAGTGCTTGTGGTTTTTCCACCTCTCTACCCTTTCCCCTTCTCTCTCTCTTCTCCTCTCTTCCTCATCTCTCTCACACACCCGACCCTCCCTCACTCTCTCTTCCATCTGTGGCTTGAGAAATTAGCTGAAATTCTTTCGCCGATACATACACGCGATAGTCTCTCGCGTTTCTAAGTTGGTTGTGTGCCCCTTTGAATAATTCGAGAGCCGTCAAAACACAAAGTTGTTTTTGGCAAACAGGCGACGAGGTGCGAGCCAAATGTTTTGTCCAAACAGACATCGTTTGGGGAAAAAACTCAAGGGAAACAACTTTCCAGTTCGTGCGGCTTACAAACGGGTGTGGGGTTTGGTATGGAAGAGCTATTATCCTAGAATTCAGACATAGGTTTTTGTAATCAATTGCAGTTGTTACTCCCTGTTAGTTTGAGGATGGGACCTGACCCAACAAAGCAGCACAAAGAGCTACAAAGTAGACTATAATAATAGTTGTTAATCCATGGTTAATGGTTAACACGTGCAAGCCAGTAGCTCTTGTAATAGTTTATGTATCAAGACATACCAAAGCCAACAGAAAATCCTTGTACAAAGCGGAGTGACAGCTGAGTTTTAGTACATATTATTATAATTATTGTTACCAATTGTAACCATGTGGTCCTGTGAGAATTCTCGCCTTAAAACATTGTTTTCTTTTAATGATCTACTAGAAAATACGAATCGGTTTGTGTTTGAAGTAACTCAGGGTTCTTTTTGCTGTTCTTCCTCAAAGAGAATGAGTATGTTGAGTTAGATTTTTTTTTCTTCTTGGAATGGTTTTATTTATTTTATCTACAATGACCACTATTTCACTGAACCATTCACTCAGAAAGTGTCCTCAATCTCATCTCTTCTCCCTATCCTCTTCCGTTCGCTACCTCCCCGTCCCTCGCCCGCCCCCTCCCCCTACATCGCTCCCTTCCTACCTTTCTCTCTCTGTCTGAATCGTCCCCCACAAAACGAGAAAGAGAAAAAACGATGACACTGAGTGATAGTGAACCGATGTGAACTGATCTGATGAAGTGAACTTCCAGATGAACACGTCTGAGCCGACAGGGCGTGGGAGGAGAGGAGAGGATGAGCTCTTGACACAATCATAGACCAACAGAGGCACAACTCACCAAGAATCTTCATACCTTCGACGATTTTCATTGACCTCAGATACTCAGCCTGCTATCAGAGCTGTCATTGAAGTCGCGCACATTTTTTCAACGCCCAATCGCCAGCCGCCATCGTGGCCACGTGACCAGTCAAGCGAATCGCGACGAAGCAACCTTTGTCACCTTTTGTGGCGAGGTGGTGGACTTTATCTTGAATAACTTTACCACGTTTTGATTGTTCTGCAGGCAGTCTTGACATTCAGTTCCCCACTATGGAAGTTTAGAACAGTTCAGGCTGTTGAATATACGCTGTATGTAGACTCTGAATTTACAGTTAACAACATGTAGTATTTTGCCTTGTATTAATATGTGGTTTGTTTGTTTGTTGAATAAAACTTATGTTAAAACAACATGTAGTATACGTACATACTCGTGTTCTCAGAAGGCGCAACTTTAAATGCTGAGTTCCCCCCCCCCCCCCCAAAAAAAAAAAAATTGCTGTATGTTTTTTTTTTAATTTATGAAGACATGATAACAGGGTACTGCATGACTATGTTCTATAACATTGATATCGCAAAAGGATTGCTTTAATTACATTTTAACAGTCGCTTCGTATTCTCAATGAAGAAAGCACGAGCACCCGTCGAAGTCATGCCTGGTTACCGCGTATTTTGAGTTAGTAACAGGCAAAAATTGTACTTAATATTTGTGTGATTTTCATATGTATTTGTTACCTTTATATATATATATATATATATATATATATATATATATATATATATATATATATATATATATATATATATATATATATATATATATATATATATATATTTATTTATTTTTAATAATAAAAAGCGACTATTAGGTCTTTTGTAGCTTTGCCACATCCAAACTCTTTGATTCAAAGGGAGACAAAAGTGTGAATGTTAAGGTGTGGGTGACACCTTTTTTCAGTTCAGTTATTCAAACGAATTGCTGTGATTTCAATTTCTCTGTTTGTTTCTAGAGGGTAGAAGGAAAAGAATTCGAACTAACTTACTGATTGTACGGACTGAAACGGCTCGCACTCCGCGATTTTGGATGTGAAGATGTGTGGACAAATGAAAGGAAACCCGTCTCATGAAGCATCGCTAGGAATCATGATAAAACAAATATTTTTAAGCCTATAGCTATAGATGAAGTACCTTCTAGCAGTCCGCGATAAAAATCTAGGTAAAGAGATGAACCTACGTCATGTATGATCGACCACACAGTCTGCAACCAATATCCATCGCTACGATTTCATTTCTGCTGGATCCCATAATGGAGTTACCTCTCTTGGGTGCAGTTCCGACATGACTGCCGGCAGTACTCATCCTTTCCTGGCCATTTCGTTCCCAGAAATGACAGTGCCAAATATATATAGGACAGAGGGAAGGAAGGAGAGATCGAGTGAGAGCAGAAGATACAAAATCACCTTCTTTTGGAAGAAGTATGAAAGAGAAGGCTTGCCGGGGACAAGAAGAAGAAGAAGAAGAAGAAGAAGAAGAAGAAGAAGAAGAAGGGGAAGAAAAAGAAGAAGAAGAAGAAGAGGAAGAGGAAGAAGAAGAAGAAGAAGAAGAAGAAGAAGAAGAAGAAGAAGATGAAGAAGAAAGAAGAAGATGATGATGATGATGATGATGATGATGATGATGATGATGATGATGATGATGATGATGATGATGATGATCATGATGATGATCATGATGATTAAAAAGAAAAGGAAGAAGAAGAAAACAGAATGAAATAAAAAGTAGAGGAATATGATGTAAGAAGAAGTAAATAAGGCAAAAGAAATAAAGAGATACAAGAATGCACGTTTTCAGTTAATCTTCCGTTGAAAATTAGGTTAATAAAATCGGCTATATCCCGAAATCAAAGCAAAAACATATGTAGACATTTAAACAGCAGTTTTCCGGGTTCAAGTTAAACATTACAGTGCGACAGGGGTGTGTTGGTGAGCAGAATAAGTAGTTCCATTTTCTCTGTTAGTAAAGTCCCAGAAAGAAGAAGAAGAAGAAGAAGAAGAAGAAGAAAAAGAAGAAGAAAAAGAAGAAGAAGAAAAAGAAGAAGAAGAAGAAGAAGAAGAAGAAGAAGAAGAAAGAAAGAAAGAAAGAAAGAAAGAAAGAAAGAAAGAAAGAAATAAAGAAAGAATGAGCCTTAGACAGACTGTGAGACCGACACAAAGGAAGAAAGGAAAGAACCAACTCAAAAACACCAGGGTTAACCCAGCATCAGCTTAAAAGTAGGTTAATGTACCTTAATGGCAGTTTCGTAAGGACATCACACTAATGAATAGCTCGTCCTGAATACGAATGTGAATTTGAAGGGGGATTCTCTGATTATCTGGTCATCATTGCCGCGAATAATGTCAATGTCTTTTTTTTCATTTTGAAGATTAGCAAGGTGTGGTCATTCCCACTAGCACATTGCAGGCCAATGACACCGCAATATTCCCAGGAATCCGGTACCGTATTTACTGCGGGGATTTAGGGTGATATGATTGGTTGTTCAACTGTCACTGCCCGTATTACTGTCAGTGAACAGCGTAATCTATCATTTTATGCTGGAAATGCACTGGACACTCACATCCGCTGTTGAAAAGTTGTGGTGTCGAACGATGTGAATTGTGTATTGTTCTCCTTTTCAGTGGTTATAAAGTATCACGTGAAATTTTGCGATGTGGGCTCGTCTTGTCTTATTTTGAACCTAGACTTGACACGGCATAATAATAGCTTTGGTTGTGGTGCTATCTATAGTCACCACGAGC